>REGL01000307.1:216636-230244 GCA_004194395.1 Aurelia aurita complex sp. Pacific
CATGTGCCATTTTTATGAATATTGTATACAAGAAATATGATATAAATGCAGAACTTGATTTCCTTCGTGCCTGTCAGAAATCATAGATTATTTCTTTCATGGGTTCCCATCTTCAACTGCCCCAAACTTTCTCCAAATTTATCTTCCACGATTTCTCACTCGCATTGACATAAAGACTGGTTACATTTTTATTGCCTATTATTGGAACCTGACCACCCTTTAAGGAAGCTGGATGTTTTATCTGATCAAGCTTGCAGGAAGCTCAAGCATCGTCTGGTCGCAGGAAGGGAAATATGTTTGCATGCCCTGATATGCATCAGAATTTCATTCTCTCGCTATAAAATTTATTTCCCTTTCTAGCTAGCTTTATCGCAATTTCTTACAAATAAGGTCTCTATAATTGATTCTGGAAATTCTACATGTAACAGTTTAGGGAATATTGTCTTATTCTATAAAGAAGTTTACAATTCAAGAGACAATTAACATTGCTTACCACCTACTTTGCGATACTATGAGGATGACACAACGGAGAGTGAAAGGCTATGACTACTCCGTAGCCATTACATAGAAAACTAGAAGTCTGTTTCAGATTAGATCAGAGTATGGAATGTTAGACAACCGAAAGATGACACAAGGTTTTTTATTTGCCTACGTTTCTTCAATAATAAAAATTGGTAATCTCAAGTAAATGCTAGCCATGAAATCATAATGTTTCTGTTGATTTGTTTTACAAAGTCAGTTTTCAAGGTTTTGTGGAAGAATTTCGCACATATTCTTTTGCAAGAGTCTTACTATCTGAGAATTTGGGTTGAAATGTTCTTTGGGCAAGTTTGGGAGGAACAACGATTCCATGCTCTCAGTTTGAATACTTTGTTGAGACTTTGTGCTTACCTTGATAGTGTTCCACTTCCGCCACCTTTCTTGACTAGCCATCCCATCTTAAGTGCTTTCTGGAAAAAAGGAATAAGAATTCAGTCGAGTAACTGCAATAATTACTGGATGGACCAAACAGACAATTTTTGAAAATTCGTTATGCTGAGAATATTTGACTTATTCGAATGAATCAAAGTTTAGTTGATAGATGAAAGGCCCACGTATGTTTTGTGTTTTGTGATTTTTGCTTTTTTTCTGAATATTGACGATCTAGGTAAAATTGGACTTATGTAAATTCCTCTGTTTCGAAATGCGCGAAAAAGGTACAAGTAATCTCTTCATTTAGAGCAACATGCAAATAAAACTCATTTCCCTGAAGGGTTAAAAAATGATTTTTACAGAAGTATCACATCACATACATTATTGCTTTGTAAAGAATTGAATCGTAACTCTTGAGGGGAATCAAATCTCTGAGTGAGGAAATTGTTTATAATTTTGGTTGACGGTTTCAGGATTCTTTTTATTCATTTCAAAGTTACGGCCTTTTTCTACCTTATTTCCAATGCTCAGCAAAATAGAACAAAAATCAAAAAAATACTTCAGCCTCTTGAGTATCAACCAACGTTGATTGATTGCAGATTGATTTCAAGTGTTCTCTGCATGACAAATTCTCAAATATGTGAAGTTGTTTTTTGGTCCATCCGGTACATATAGCAATTATAATATCCCATACGATGCAGAGACAAGGGGGTCACGAGAAATTCTGCGTACAATGTTGGATACAGACGGAAATATTATCCCGTCGAAAAATGAATGCGTCGCGTAGAACGGAGACCAGCAAGTGCGAAGTAAGCAACTCTTAGAAGTCTTCTCCACTCAATAAATTACAATACAATTTTTCCACAACGACAATGTGAAATTTTGGCAATATCTGAGTTTTCATGTAATGTATGTTTCTGGTAGACGTCTGATACCGTTTAATATAAATAAGCCTCGTGCGTGTGATACCATGAAAAGCACCCTGTACCCTGAAACGACAATACTGTTGATAAAATCGTGAAGTACCTTATTTGATCAAAGCTCTACATTTCACGAAGTTTCGAGCATCTATCAAGTTTTATACCGTTAACAACGTCTGACAGAAAAAAGTTTTTCGAATGTTCAGGAGAAGCTAGCGGATAAATGGAGCTGAAGAGCATTTTAACAAAATGAACTGCAGTTGATGGTGGAATTTAAAAAGTGTCGGCTGAAGATGTTATCAATCATAATCCAATTCATCCTGGTAAAATACCCCTCCCCCCACAGTTATCCTTTGTCAAAAGCCTTTTTTACTGAAAGATCCTTCATACGGTGTAAAGTGTGTCAAAAAGGCAGCCCTCTTCTTCATTCGAGATTTTCATTCAAGATTTCCAAAAAATAATGATATTTGACTTAATTGACGCATTCCATCTGAAAACAGAACCGATCTACTTTCCATGATATGCAGTTTGGGCTTTGAATTGAATTATTCATCATTCAAGGGGTGTTTTGAATTGAAGTGAATTGAATTATTCATCATTCGAGGGGTGTATGGGCCTATTTCCGATGCAGGAAAATGCTAGGATATTTACATTGAAGAAAACCTCTCTTTTTCGCAAGAGCTTACTTCATCATTTTTAATAAAATGCATCTCATGAGAGTAATTTGGACCTTTTTGCTTAACGTCATCAAATGAAATACTTCCAAACCCTACAGGTTTCCACAAAATGTGTTTGGGAACTTTTTATGGTAAAAGAATTTTATGTTGCTGTGAAATATGCCATACTTACTCACAAATCAATTAAATAAACCGATAACTCATTGATGTATCCAAACTGTATATCATTGGAAAGAAAATTAGATTGTGCTTTCAAATGCATCACGTCTAATAACATCTTATCATTTTTTTTAGTAATTTTCAGATATCGATAGGTTGGGTTTTTGTGATGCCATGCAACTACTCTCACCTGTTTTCCTCTGAACCACATCAGGGTATCATCTTTAAGAACACACCAATGTTTCTTCCATGTGCTCATTAACCCTCCTAGTTAAAGAAAATGACAAAATATATATTAATATTTTGAAATCGGGAGGAAATGGAGCTTTTTATGACACAAAAGTAATTTCCAAAAATATTTGAATACGGAAATTGCAGGAACTGTCAAGGGAGTAATTCTATCTTCTGGAAATAAATTTCAAAATTTTTGTGAAATTACGTTCTGGTTGTTAGTAGCTTTCGATAAAGCTCTCGTTGAAGAAGATTGTGTGCTAAGCATTGATTTGAAAGCAAACAATCAGAAATGTGAAAGAACTTTTTCTTTAGAGACATTATGTAGCGCGTACGAAATACTGACCTTGCATCATGAGATATCCTTCAATAACGGGAACATCAATCAATGACATGTCCTCACTGACATTAACTTTAAGAGCATCGTCATCGAAATCTTCGTCTTCATCAATCTCATGCATATCTTCCATCTGCAATACGATTTACATATTCATTGAACTAAAAAGCTTCACAAAATTAGGAAATCTAAAAGGCTAAAAATAGCACCAAAAAGAGCGCGGGATGGACAATCGAAATCATCGAAAACGAAGATGGGAGAAAAGAACGAAGACGAGAGAAAAGAACTTTTTTGCATTCCAAGTCCTATCTACCTATTAAATCGATGAAAACCCAGCCATATAGAAAAGGTGCTGGGAAAGAGTTCCTTCATCTTCACAAGTCGGCAACCGTCAGCCTAACCGATTGCTAAGAAGGTAAGGTTGAACGAGAAAGTAAGCTGTAGTCTTTCTTGACTAAATGTGAATCAATAGTTTTATCTTTGGTGTGCCAGGGTGCATCATTCACTTTTAAAACTTTGCAAATTCAAGCAAGAATAGCGAGTTTAACGGAAAACCCAGCAGAAAAATTGTCGTCAGTAAGAACGATCGTTAGTTGAATATTTGAATATTAGTTGAATATTTCATTGGATACACTGATCTTCTAGCTTCTAAAGCTTCTAAAGGACAGAAAGCTTTATGATTTAATATAAGATTTACTTCAAAGCTTCATGATACCTTAAGTTGCTCATCAAGTTCAGCCATTTCTGCGATCGCAGCCTCTTCAGCTTCCCTTTCAAGACGCTCTAGTTCCATCTCGCGTAGTCTCTCGAGTTCTTCCTCGCGTTGTCTGAAAGTAAGAAAATAGTAAGCTCACATAATTGAGAGTCAACGGATGGAAGTTCTTGTGTGCACTTGTGTGTGTTGGCTAGGCAGGGCCGCGGAGAAGACCAAAATGAAACATGGGCACTTTGCAAAGCAACTTCTGAAAGGTAAGCCAAAAAGGCGCACTCACCTTGGGGGGTCCGGGGGCATGCTCCCCCGGGAAATTTTTCAAATGAAGGTTGCTAGGATCGCTCTAGTACCTATTTGCGCCTCCAAATACAACTATCATATCATAGAACCAGCCAGTCATTATGCACAAGAATCATAATATAATGACAGTCAATGAACAGCCACCTTTTGAAAAGAAAGGCAGTTCTTAAATAGAAACATTGACTGACGAACCAAGTGAACCAGAGCAAATTTCCCAGAAAATTCGTAGCACCAACCATAGTAAGAATCGAATTTTGCTTGATGGATTGGAAAGAATCGAATTTTGCTTGATAGCGAAGATATTGAAGCAATTTTGTAAGTTTCTGTTCTTATGAGCACTGGAAATATAGGCAAAGTCGACTTCACGAAAATTTCTTGGTCGCGAAATACCTGCAAAATGCCAAAAACACTTTATCAAATCACTAAGAAATTCCTTGTACAGAACAATAAAGAAAGTGCAACTTTTCACAGGCGAGAGATGAGATATAATCAGCACATTTATCGCCATGGGCTTATTTTAACATCTATTTCTTATCACTCCTGAGAGAGGAGAAATGTTGTTCCGTGTGAGGAGATTCCCTGCGATTGGATCAAATGTTTGAAGCCCTCTATCGGTATCAGGCATTTTGAACAAAAAATTTAGTCAAGTCGAATTTACCTATAATTTCAGTGCACGTCAAGGATTTGAATCAGTCATATCCGTTTAGCATTCTTGGTGCTACGAATTTTCGAATGCGGGAAATTTTTCGAGCTCATTCAGTACCTTTCAAAGGTTAGTTGGTGTGTTGAACTGCTTACTGCACAAGAAAACGTACTGGAACCTGCAATGTCTCTGCCGCTTCTTGATTTGTAATATGCTATGAAGATTATTGATGGGCCCATTTTGATCACGGGCCTTGGTCTAGAAACATGCATTTGAGCCATATTTCGAAAAAAACTGAATTATTACTTATGGGCCCCTATGGCTATGGGCCCCAGGTTTTGACCCCCTGGCCCCCTTCTCCTCGGCCCTGCGGCTAGGTTCTCTGTTTCAACAATCTATGTCAAGAGATTTCTGTGATCTTAAAAATAATTAAAATTGCACTGATCATTGAATAACGGATGCTGTTGTCAGATAAAATTGTCAGCTCTGCTTCTTTGAAATACCTACAAAGAATGCCGTTCTTCTTATTTCCAGCATATGTGAATGTCACCTGAAAATGGTAGAGACGTATGGCTCTACAAAAGACCAAGAGTACCTCTGTCTGCTAAAATAATTCGAGAAATAAGTACGATTACAAGTTGTCATAGATATACAAAACTAACATATGTACCTTATTTCCTCTTCCGCCTGCCTGATCTTTTCTTCTGCCACCTTAAAGTAATACAACACAGGTTTACCAAGACTTCCTCTGATTTAATTTTCTTGTGGCAACTACTTGTGCGATACCACATGTTAGTCTTTCCTTTTGGCAAAAAAAAGATACTCTGTGCCCTGAACATTTCTCCATATTTGATTGATCCCAGTTAAAGTAAATCAACGGAGTTTAAAGAAGCCTCGCTAGGGGGACTGGGTCAATCTACATATATCCTATTGTAATTGATGTTCTCGATCGATGAAAACAATAGGAAGAGAAGTGACGCGTGTGCTACATTTAGACTATGTCGCTATATCTCCGTTCATTTAGTCTAAATAGTAGATCGAATTTTGAAAAATCAAATGTGACCGTGTGTTTAGTTCAATGCAAAATAAATTTCACATCGTTCTTCTTAAAGCAAAGTGCTGTACAGATTAAAAAATCCTTTTTGAAGAGTTAAGCTTAACGTAAAAGCTCCATCAAGCTCCTGGGGCATTCTTTAATTTCAGACACTCTAGAGGGGGCTTAAAAGAGAGGGGGCTTATCAGAGAGGGGGGATAAATTCACAAATTCAAATGAATGAGACATGTATGATAGCTTTTCAGTTTTTACCCCATATTTTGCGGATTCAACATACAATTTTACGAGTCAAATACATAAATTCGACACAGTTTTATTCCAAACCATATCAAAACCGACTTTCAAACTTGTTTAACTAATTAAATGGGAAATCTTTGGTAGCCTCAGGAATTTCATAAAAGTGCTAAGGCTTAATAGAGAGGGGAGCTTAATAAAAATGTTGGCTCGAGGGAAGGAATTTATTAGAGAAAGGAGCTTAATAGAGAGTGGAGGCCAAATCGATCTTTTACGGTATGGCTCAGTGCTAAGTGACTCAGGGAATGCAAAGATACAAACATTATATCCTTATCAAGAAATATCCACAATCTTAAAATAATTTCAATGAAGCCTTTGGTAGGAACTAAAGTCTACTTAGCGGTGCCATTCCAGAAGGATGAAACAAATTAACTGATTTTCTTTGAAATTGATTGACTTTCATCGGCATCTTACGATGATATGTCACCCATCAAACAATAAAACTTTGTTGCAGTATAGATCTTACGATGAAGTCATAAAGTCTGTTTCAAACCACTTGTTCTCACGCAAAGTGTTATGCCCATTCACATGATCTTTCTTAAAGGGTCTGTTTCATCCAGCATACCTTGCACGTGCCGTCTCTTGCTTGGCCTTTGTTATCGCCATTTCATGGCCCATGAAAATGGCGACAACAAAGGACAACCAAGAGACGGCACGTGCAAGGCATGCTGGATGAAACAGACCCTTTAAATATCTGACTCCTAACCTGTATTCAATAGGACTTCGTTGCAGTATACAAACCTTACGCGTATGTTCTTCTGCTTCTAGTCTTCTAGCTTCCTCCAACTCTCTTACTTTTGCCAACGCAGCCAATCTTTGTTCTTCCTCTAAACGACGTTTCGCTTCTTCTGCCTCTCTTTTCTCCCTTTCCTCTTCCTCTTGCTGTGATAACAATAAAAATCAGAATAAGAATCATAATAACAATAACAATAATAACAATATAAGGTATGGGGCTGGTATTATAGAGTGGACAAGGGAAGAACTTGAAAAGATGGATAGAAAGATGCGTAAATTGTTAACGTATCATCGAGCTTTCCATACGATTCATCGAGATGTAGACAGATTATATGTTAAGAGAAGCCAAGGCGACAGAGGATTGATTAGCGTGGAAGATTGTGCGAACATAGAGATCAATAGCTTGTGGAGACATGCAGAAGAAAGTAATGAATATCTGTTAGTTGCCGTGAAGAATGAACAATTCCCGGGGGGGGGGGGGGGGGGGGGGGGGCCACACCCCATTATGTCNAATGGCACACCCCCGTCATCCGCCTATTGAAGTGACCCCCCCCCTCCCCGGGGAACAATTACAAAGGGAAGGTAAAGAAAAGACAACAATTCAGTTAGAAAGGCAGGAAAGATATAGAAAAAAAGGTTTACATGGCAAATATTTAAAGCTACAGATGACGTTAGCGACGAAAAAACGTGGGAATGGTTGAGGAAAGGTGGCATAAAGACAGAGACCGAAGGTTTGTTAATGGCAGCGCAAGGATGGATGATCAGAGCGAAGTACATCAGGAAAATCATAGACAAGGAGGAGATCGATTGAAAGTGCAGGATGTGTGATGAGCAGGATGAAACTGTAGCCCATGTTTTAGCAGAGTGCAAGATGTTGACGCAGTGTCCACATAAAAACTGGAGACAGGATAAAGTGGCACAGGCCATACATTGGGAAATTTATAAAATGTATGGGTTACCAGCAAATGAGAAATGATACGATCACCGCATTGAACCTATCATGGAAAATGAAGAAATCACAGTCATGTGGGATATGAAGACAGACAAATATATTGAGTGTTGTAGACCTGACATAGTCATCCGATGCAATAAAAGCAGAAATGTTACATTGTAGACGTCGCTTGCCCGTTTGGTCCAAGAGTAAAACATTAGGAAAGAGTAAAGGAAAGAGACAAGGAGAAAAATACCAAGATTTGAAAAGGGAATTGAAGAGAATATGGCAGCGTCAGGAAATAGTCATCATCCCGATCATCATCGAGACATTAAGCACAGTAGTTAAAGACTTCGAACTCTTGTTAAGAAAGTTAGACATCGCATCATGTTGAATTTCAGCATATTACAGAAAGCTTGTTTGTTGGGATCAGGAAGGGTCATTATGAAGGTTCTTAATGTGAAGATACTTAAGGTCGTGGGACATGACTTGGTATTCAGTAATTTCATCCAGCAATAACATCAGAAGTTGTGATAACCTCAACAATAATAACAATAATATTGAAATCGAAACATTGTGTTGCTTCAGCGCAGATATACCTTGTGAAGGGAGGCGCAGGTATACCTTGTGAAGGGAGCAAGGATGCAAATTGTGTAGAAATTCTTCGTTAGAAGTTTGATGAACATCTTTCAAATATGGGGTTAAAAGTTTGAAAAGGAACCAGGAGAAACTGCTTCAAAATAGGGCTACTTAAGTAACTCATTTCTTCCAAGAGGGCAACCGAGGCTCTTGAAGGGGGAGAAAAGAAGCATTGTGATTAGCCGTCCCAAAAATAGTGGGGAATTGCAATCCTCATCCAACAAAATGACGTCCTTTCACATTGGAAAGTAACAAATTGCCTTGAAATAGATAGCTTGATATTACAAATCATTCATACCTTTCTCCTCAGCTCTTCTAACTCTTTCATCTTTGCTTCTTGTTCTAAACGCTCCATTTCCCTTGATAGAAAAAAAAACAATTTATGATCACGTATACCAACGGACACAAATATCAGGTAAGTGAAAAAATGATCCCCATTTGAAAGATCCCTATTTGAAAGACTACCACTCCCTGGATATCAAGACGATAATACTAGCACATGCATCATTCAATGGTGGACATGTTCAAATCCATTTCAAATTCACCTAATTGAAATCGACCATTCCGTTTTGAAAATATAAGAGATTTTCTCGTGAAAGACCCTTCAGGAAACCTTCAAACAGGCCCAAAATCACGAAAAATTTCCTAATATTTCCGCCTTACAGCAATGATTTCTACACGTTATAGTTGGAGTTATCCTCTTGGGAGAATGAAATCGCCTGGAATAATATTATGTTCCCAGGGATAACAGTTTTATTCTGGATAGTAGAGACGCAAACTCACTTTCTGCGTTCTTCTTCTCGCCTGCGTTCCTCTTCTCGAATCCTTTCTTCTTCGATCCTCTTTGCCTCCAGCATTTGCTGATACAGAACTCTTGCTTTTCGACCACGTTCATACTGAAAAAAATCAAGAAACAAATTCATAGCGCCATTAGCAAAAGTAATTTCAACCCGCATTAAACTGATAGCCAATAGAAAAGTGGCTTAAAATTCAGTGCAGTTTGGCAAAACGAAAAGATCACTAGATCTTTGACAAGAAGCAATACCTCCGTTCTACTAAAGACCAATTTTTTGTGGGTTCTCCTTCACATACCTACCGGGTGAACCAGAAAAGAGTTCCCATTTATGAAAATTCGTATCATCAAGAGTACCGGATGGATTGGAATGAATCAATATTTGCTTGACAGCCAAAAGATCGAAGTATTTTTGTGATTTTTCTCGCCTTCTTACTAGCATTGGAAAAGTTGGAAAATTCAAATTTAGAAAAACTTGATGGTTGCAAAATGACTGAAAAAGGCCTAAAATACTTGATCAAATCATGAAGGACTCATCGCTCAAAACAACAGAGAAAATACAATTTCTCATGGGCGAGAGAAATCCTCTGCACATTTATTGCCATGGGATTTAAAATCTTTAGTATCTATTTGAAAACCTATGTCTTATTATCCTTGAGAGAGGCGAAACGCCCGTGCGTATTGTTCTGCGTGAGGAGAGTCCTAGCTATTAGATCAAGTGTTTTAGGCCCTTTTTCAATCATTTCGCAAACATGAAATTTTAGTAAAGTTGAATTTACCTATATTTGCAGTGCTCGTAAGAAGACAAGAAAAATCACAAAAATACTTTGATCTTTTGGCTTTTAACAAGAATTGGAATCACTCAAATCCATGAAGTACCTGTGATGCTACGAATATTCGAAAGTGGCAACTTTTTTCTGTTTCACCCGGCATATGTTCAGTAGACTCCTCTTTGTAAAACCAGTATAGTAACATTTCCTGTGCATTGTCCAGAGGAACAAGTGCAACTGGTTTGAAGATTGATTCCAAATCAGAATTTTACAGGAAATAAATGATTGTGCAAATGTGTGCGGTAAAAAGAAGATAGCATCTGCATCAAATGTATCAGTTGTATGTACGTTTGGATAGAATTCTTAAATTTCACAAAATTAGCACCTCTAACGGACATCATGAAGCCTTAGCTATTGTGCTAAGGTCCACAATATAAAAAATTATGTCAGAAATAAGTGCCTTTGAAGATCTAGAAAACAAACTGAAATCATTGCGTATCAAAAAATTGGAATCTTACCTTTTGAATGACAATAACAGCCTTGCGTTGCTTTAAGTATCTTATTCGATAGAAGTGACACTGAAAGACAGTTGAAAGTGGTAAAACATCGATAGAAAAGTCTTCAGTCAGGAATATATTGATCAGCTGGCCTAACGAATATCTAATATTTACATTTTCTTTTGCATATTCAGCTAATGCAGGCAGGTTAAATGCAGCGTTAGAAATTTATTTATCTATTCCCCATTTCAATTAGGTAAACAGAAGGCATTGTCATTCTCTTCAGAGAACATGAATCAAGATCAGACATTTTCAAATTCTGAAACACACCAATAATTTCCCAAAAGTGTTCTCAAAAATGCCAAGCAATAAGCAATTGTGCTAAAGGTGGCGCCACTGAATCGTTACCATGATCCTTTGCGTCACATCGTAAATCGACCAATTAAATAAATTGAAATTCTTTAGATGCAAAGCATGGCGCAAAAGATTCCCTGACGCTAACTTTAGTGCAATCACATAATCTTGGCCAGCTTAAGTACTATATCCACTTCCAAACTTGTTCGTTTTCAAATAATATGTGAATGTTTAAGTTAGTCTTTGACTGTAAGAAAACGTTTTTCCNACAATAATTTTCCTATCGGCAGTGCCAAGCAATAAGCAATTGTGCTAAAGGTGGCGCCACTGAATCGTTACCATGATCCTTTGCGTCACATCGTAAATCGACCAATTAAATAAATTGAAATTCTTTAGATGCAAAGCATGGCGCAAAAGATTCCCTGACGCTAACTTTAGTGCAATCACATAATCTTGGCCAGCTTAAGTACTATATCCACTTCCAAACTTGTTCGTTTTCAAATAATATGTGAATGTTTAAGTTAGTCTTTGACTGTAAGAAAACGTTTTTCCTTTCCAAATATGTTGCGTACTATATTTTTCATGGCTGCCAAATAGGCCAAGATTTTTGTTGGCTTGTCTGAAATGTTTCGCCGATTTGAACTCTGAAATCTTCTCTTTTGAATTCTGAAGATTTGTTATGATAAGTTTCTGGTAACAATATGCACAAAGATCGCTGTACATATTTTCAATGCAGTTCTCGTGTTCTTACCAATAGACAAGTTTTCAATTGCTTAGTTTTTGTATTTTTAACTCTTTCCTAATTACAGTACAATAGGTACACGGAATTACAAACATTACTATAGCAGAAGAAGCTCTTTTTCCAAGGAAGATCCAAGATCTCTCTCTTACGTTTCTTTGATGGGTCAAACAATGACTGATTGATGGATCAAACAATGACTGATTGTTGATGAACAATGACTGATTGACGGGTCAAACAATAACTGATTGATCATCAACAATGATTGAACTATACTGGATAGGCAAAAACATTCTTAGGCTTTTGAAAATTCCAATCGCGAAGATTACTTGAAACACTGGAGTGTATCAAAGTTTGGATGATAGCCGAAAGGCTACGCTGAATTAACTTTTGTGGGTTTTCCTATCTCTTCGTCTGAGTACTGGACAAAAGGAAAATTAGAATTTATGAAAGACGATTACTTTAAAATGCATGAAAAATTCAGAAATAAGCAAGTACGTTTTATTTCCCACAATATAAACAATTGAATCTTTATCAAACTAACACTTCTTGTGAACTAATATTTCTGTAACTGTTTTCTTCTCTCTTTTTGGGGAGAATAAATGCATCAATGTCGTGCTACAAGCGAGGAGGTTCTTTATGATTTGATCCAGGTTCAGGCCATCCTTTTTCATCAACTGCGAATGATGGACTTTACCTCATTACTAGTTCTCATAAAAATATTAGAAATCACGAAGGTATTTCAGCCTCTCACAAATCAACTAAGGCTTCATAGATTCAAATCTATGCAGTAGCTTTCAAAATATGGGTGAATCCGAAACCTTTCGTTTTTAAACATTTTGTTGAATGTTTCTGGAAATATTTCCGTCTCTGCTCAGTCTTATATTTTCAGAATTTCGTAGACTTAGAATTACACATAAGAAACAAGGCTAAATCTAGTCAGCTTACCTTGTAGACTTTCTGGATCATAACAATTGCTGCTTTGATTCGCAAAAACCTCTTCCTCACAGCGTATGACCACAGTCGATTGTTGATTACTTTAGCAACTTCTTTCAGCCATTTATTCCTCTCAATCTCCAGCTCTGATTCTAATTTGTCTTTCAAGAACACCTTTAAATAAAGAATGAACATGTGCCTCATCAATGTGCACGAGTACACGAGCGTAGCTTGTAGGTATAAAATCCCATCATCGCATGTGATACTGGTATTGATTACCTTACCCATAGCAAAAAAACTCGCAAACGTCTGGACATCGATTTTTCTTTTAACTTTCACAAATTTTCAGCTATTTTTTGGGTCTATTTTATGAGGTCAAGAAAGATTGACTTATTTTAATTCGCATCTTCAGGATTTTCGTTTGGTTGAAATTTAGGGCATATCAATCTTTGGGTAGAAGCATAATCTACTCAAACGAGCATCCATGTCCGTGATTGTATTTATTGTCCATGATAACAATCCCTTCATGGCAAATTGTGCTTTATTTTCAGGCAAACTATTCCCAATCATCTGCTCGCAACAAACCGAACAAACCCAATATTTACATCAACATAAACTGTGTAGCGCAAGATTGGGAGACATTCTATCGGGGGATTGCTCATTTTTGGCCTACCGATCTAAATTTCTAAACCATGTTTTTGTGACCGCTTTCTAAAAAGTCTCCCTTAGTGTAAATTGGTGAGTTGGGAAAATGTATCCACTGTTTTAAAAATCGTACAAGAACAGCTATGCAACCAATGTGTAAGTTTTTAATTAGGGTTCAATTTAATTTGTGAGATTTTTCGCATAATTCTAGATGCATTGTTTCTTTTTGAAATCTGCATTTAGCTAAACTCATATTTCTCTATTTGCCAAAACGAAACAAACAAAACACGGGCTGCTAATCACTATGTAAATTTTGACTTTTTATACTAC
>REGL01000307.1:262456-281493 GCA_004194395.1 Aurelia aurita complex sp. Pacific
TGTTTTCTTCCATATCTCGCGTTTGAGAAGCGCGATCGACGAAAGGAAAACGATTTTTCCGAGGACTGACATAATCTACAGTAAGAACCCGCAAAATAGAAACCAGTTTTTTCAAAACAGCCTGTTCAGTTTCTTATTAAAAGGGCATTTATCTGCAAACAGGCTGAAAGGTTTCTTATCAAATGGTTAAGAAACCTTCAAATCTTTAAAGAAAACCCAGAGCAAACGCTATCGAACAGTATGTTCTTGTTACGTAGCATTCTCTCCAAATTTGCTCAATCATAGCACGTATGCCAAATATACTGCAGATGGAGATGCTTTTGCACGGAATCTCTAAACAAATTATCAGCACCTAAGTTTAAAGGGAATCTAAGCATATATAAGCCTTCGATAAAAATATCCTTGCAAGGACAAATCTGTTTATATAAATATATATTTATTTTTCTATTTGAAAGGTATCTAGGCCAAGATGGACTCTAACCTAATTACAACAAACAAGACTATAAAATCAAACTTAGTTACTACCGGGTGCGCCAAAATAAACTATGCACGTTTGGTAGGCCACAATAAATCGTACACTGGACCGATTTTGAAGATTCATGACTTAATCTTTAGCAAAAAGCCTGAATTAGATTCTACGATTTTTTGCAAATTCTTTTATTTTCAGTATTTAGAGCTAGAAGCGAGTTTCTTAGGATTTTCATTTTCGAAAACACTGAAAACGATCAAAAACGTGGATCACATTTTCTAAAGACTCGACATGAATGAACAAAGAGAAAACGTTTTTGGGGTGATTTGAGATTTAGAAATCGATTAGTTGTAACGATTAATTGTAATAATAATAACAATAAGAAACAATACCGCTGACTCGCTCAAGGAGCTGCCACTATTAATTGTAGGAAAGGGGGTGGAACCATTTCAGAACATTGTGCAAAAAAGTTTAGACCCCGGCATTCTAACCATGTAAAAATATCAGACTCCATCTAGGTTCCCCAAACAGTAAAACATTGTTCTTAAATGAGTAACAATGACTCGTTGGCACTGAAAAAAAAATGAAAGGACTTGTAGACAAACGAAACTAATGTTTGACTTTTTCAATATACCCGAGAAATAAATAGGGAAGAAAGATACAGTATTAAGAATATGTTTGAAAACATTGAAATATTTGGTATTTCTATTTCCAAACACCAGCATAAATTTCTCTAAAAATGTCAGACCCCAAACAATTTGTTTTATAAAGTTTTAAAACCCTCCTTATTTGCTTCCACCCCTGTACCTGTTATAATTTGTTGACGCTCCCTAGGTCTCGCGTATAAAGAAAGAAGGCATTCCCAATCTATCATTAAATTATAGTTTTTCAGTCCAATAGATTAAGGGAGATACGAGCTTTTGAAAAAGCTTGAAAGCACTCACTTTGGTATGAAATGATAAAAGGAAGGCAAAAGACAAAAGACAAAAACAAGAACGTGCCTTCCGCTTGGCAATAAATTTCAATAGACGATTACGCTAAAGATGGCGGCAAGGAACTTTTTACCAAGATGCATTGCGTTCGAATAACGAATCTTTAACGATTCTATAGGAATTGGATTAAAGAACGCAGTGCATCTTGGTAAAAAGTTCCTTGCCGCCATCTTTAGCGTAATCGTCTATTGTCAATTTCAGGACTCATCACCACTGTGTAAAACTTAACAATTTCAAGACATAAACACTAATAAGAATCTTTATGTGTATTAACTAGGGAAATACATAGCTTTCAACAGAATATCAAGGATAAATATTCTGGGCTTACCATGACCAGAGTGAAATCCTTTTTGTCATCAATAGTTGGATCACTGATGCATCCACTCTGTTTGAGATAGTAATACCCATCAGGCTTGTATAAGCACATGTCTCCTGTGAATTGAAATCAAAGTCGAGCAATGATTAGCATTCAAACGAAATAAAAAATCAGAAATTTGTTGCAGAGTCAATGACAAAGCGGAAAAAGTATATACAATATTCTATAGCCAGGAAAGGAAAATATGATTTTTCTTCCTGACAGCAAAGTCAAAAATGAAAAATTCCTCCGACACATGGCCGACATTTTCTGACATTAGGATTCATGGATGTTCAATGGCATATAAAATTTCTTCTACGATCCCTAAATTCTGTTCATCATGACCTTGCACTTGAATACTAACAAAAACATTGTTTCAATCTATGTACTTACGTACTCATTACATTCCGAAGAAAATCAAACTTTTCAACCGGTAGCCTTTTTTTATACACCTTGTAGTTCAAAAAGTTAACTGCTGCTGAGGGATTATATCATGCAAACCTCTTTGCTGATCAGTAGCTCCAGCCAGGAAAGCGTAGAATATATGGAAATTTCTCTCTTCTGGATTTTGTCGAATAATTCTATTCTATAATAGAAAATATGTCAAATAGTCACGTGATATTCATTTACTTTCAGTTTTTGCTGACTGCAAGAAACAATACAGGAGCATTAGGATTCAGGAGGAATTGCCTTTTTAAAATGTCTGAAATCTTCAAAAAGGTTGGTCGAGAACTGGTTTTAAATTCCATCCTGTATGTTGCAAAAAAAGATGGTACAACCGGGTGTCCCAAAATGATGTATTATCCTTTGATTGCTTACATGTCCATTGTAAGATTGTGCAAGATAGATGTAAGAAGAAGATCAACTAATCGCGTGGCCTAGTCCGCCATGATTATGCAAATCGAACCTAACAACAGCAACAACAAATATATATACATAACAGCGACAACAACAACAACATAATATAAGAACGTCACATCCATTACCGATGAACTGATTTTCAAAAACTGGTAAAACCACAACCAACATCTTAAAATACAATTTAGCCTTTTAGCAATCAAATAAAACAAAGTGTTTGAAAATCGGTTCATTGGTACGGACATGTAAGCAATCAAACAATAATAAATCATTTTGGGACACGCGGTATAACCGACCTTAGTCATTGGGCCGAAAAGTGATACAAAAACGCGGTGGCAGACTAGCGATTCAGCATAATGTAATAGGGATATCTTTTGAGAAAAGTTTAAAATAATTGGGCGAGATGGATGCCCGTAAAAAGGGTTCCACACGGCTTCAGCAATGACCTACTACATGGTTCTTCCAATAGACAATATCCTATAAAAAAGTCATAACCCCTCTTTCGAGGTATACAGTGATATGATCTTCCAGCGTAAATACCCTTTAGAAATCTGCACGTTCCTATTCAGTTAGTAAAGTGATGTTAACAAAAATGAAGGAATGCTTCATATTTAATCTCGATTCAGTTCCCTCATGGCGTTGTAACTGGCATCTGCATTGATACTCCGGGTCAGCCACTTATAAAAAAAACTTGGTTGGAAGACCATGGATGAGGTAAATGCTAGTGAGTCTAACACTATGGTCTTCAAATCTCTTTATAAGCTTGTCCACAATACACGTGTAATCTTTCAAAAAACCTACCAGCTGGAATCTTAGGAATACAGCAACGGACCTACGCTACCACAAAACTCCACAAATGAACGGAAACGTTTCTCTTTTAGAGATGCCAAGTATTGGAATGGCCTCTCAGCTGAGTGTAAGCTGGTATCCTCCATTAACATCTTTAAAAAATGTGCTGATTCACGGTATAGTAGGTGCTGGTATATTTTGACTTTCTTTCATTGTAAATATTGATTTTTGTAAATGTAATAAAGTGGAGGGCCCCTTCAAAGTCAGTATTGCTGAAGGGCTCCCTCCTTAAAAATTTGAATAATATCAAATCAGTATTATCTAACTGCTTCTTTGTTTCCTAGCATTTTCTGTTGCGGATTGGTTGGGAAAAGTGATCAGTGATATAAGGTATTTTAGTGATGGCCTCACTGCTAGAGCTACCTTACTCCCTGTCGTGTTAAATGACTGCAATTCAATAATGATGGGATGATATCTTCAACGCTCACTCACCTTTTCAAGTAGATCTATGGGTAACGCAACAGTCAAGGAGCAAACAATCCAAATGATAATAGCATGACAATGAGATAATGCTCAAGGGAGCTGTCATTATTAATAGCAGGAAAACGGGTGGAAGTATTTCGGAAATTTTTGCAAAAAGTTTACACCCCGGCATTCTCGCTCAGTAAAATTTCAGACCCCATCTAGGTTTTGCTAAAACGTTTCTGACCCGAAACAGTACAGCATTGTCCTTAAATGAGTAACAATGCCTTGTTGGCATTGAAGAAGAATGAGAGGACTTAATAGATGGAAGAAATCAATGCTTGACTTTTCACTACACCTGAGAAATAAATAGGGATAAAAGATACAGAATTAAGAATATGTATGAAAACATTAAAATATTTGTCATTTCTATTTTCAGACCCCAGTATAGATTTCTCTAAAAATCCTAACAAATTTGCTTAAGCCCTTCTTATTTGCTTCCACCCATGTACCTGTTATAATTTATGACCGCTCCCTAAAGTTCAGGAACAACAAAAGTAAGTTAAAACAAGGGTAGGGGATGTTTGTGAATGTTGGGGGCCAGCAATCATAGCATTCCATAATTTGCAGAATGTTAGGGAATGCATAAACAGGATCTTAATGAAACAAGCACACTTCTAAATGGAGCCATTCTTAGTGCAAGAGAAGATCAAACCTGTTTCTAAACAATTGGGTTTAAAATTTTACAATCATTAAAGAACAAAGAGTGATAAGGAAATGAAAAGCGAATTGGGATACTTCTGCTACCTTTTTTTGAATCTTGCAACTACTTCCAAAAGCAATTGCAAAATGTTCAGCTTAATTCTTTCAAAATTCATTATGCTGCAGTCACAAAATGTTCTTGAAAGGCCATTCTTACGGCAATGGATGGCAATGCAATGGATGGCAATGCAATATTTGTAGAAATTGCAACATCGAAATATTGCGTGGTATTTCCATCTGGAAAAAATTTTGAATGGATGGAAAATAGAACCAATGAAATGGGATTTCATGACAAGAGTTCGAATCGTCTCTAGTAAATTAAAACGGGGACTTTATTTCTATTTTGAAATGATTTCGAAAAAGATACAATCAACAACTTGTCCTCCTTGAATGTTTCCTTTGTCTGTGAAGTTCAGCTTGATAAACTTTCCAAACCTACTCGAATTGTTGTTGTAAACTGTCTTGGCATTTCCAAAAGCTTCCAGGATCGGACTAAATTTAGAAGGAAGTTTCGTGTATAATCATTATAACTGTATTTGATGAGATAAAATGCGTTCCAATATAAAATAAGATGCGGGTTAATAGATGAAAAACTTTCTATCAATTATTCAAGCAAACGGACAATGTTGACATGTTTTCACAAAAGAAAATGAGGAAAACGAGCTTCTGAAAAACTTCAGATAAAACAACCTTGATACTCTTTTGGCGATCAAACATTAAGTTGGGCAACTTCAGGTAGAGCTTTGTTTTCAAAAACCAGTTTCCATGCCCATTTCATCAATGAAAGTAAACAATTTCTATGAAAAACATCGTTCCCAAACTCCTACTTAACACGTTTATCCAAATGCAATCTAAAATGTAAAATTCACTTGAACATTCTTTTTTGACCCGATACAAATCTTTAACAGTATTCATAATCATTGCAAATTTTGCAGATATATTTTAGGGCCCATAATGCTGAGAACTTTCAGCAAAAATAAAAGACTGAAAGATGAAATAGCTATCAGTTTGAAAAGTAGTATATTAAATTTATCGTTATTTGCGATAAATTCCAGATAGATTCAATCCAATTTTAGGACATCTGTTTGGATCACACAGTAGTAAACAAATGGCACATCGTAACCAAATAACAAGTCTGTGACAAGCAATGCAAAAGTATCTCGTATGTCATGATTTTCCACACAAACCTGCTTTGTAAAATTGCTTCTTCGACATTGATACCACCATTGTCACTTCCCCCGGCATTCCTGCTCATATCTGATAAATACTGCAAAATGTGCTTGGTCGATTCTGTTTTGCCAGCACCACTCTCACCACTATAAAAGAGAGTAGACTTCTATTATTAAAGAGGCGAATAACAAATTTTCTAATTCACAAAAGTTCGATCAGTTCCAACGAATAAAAACTTGACAGGGCACAACAAATTCATGCTTTGGTAAAAATGCTTTATTGCTTTTTTCATTTTGGTGGAAGCCATACAAAAGCATAACATGGTCCGTTCGTAGCATTCGCTAAGAGAGTAATTTCCTATCGAAACACACAACACAAGCTTCATGCACCGGGAGGGTAAAAAAAATCACACTGACTGAACAATGGACTGCAAAATGCACGCGACCTACTTCTAAAGTTTAAATCCATCAGCTCACTGAGGATTCAACTAATTCTTGTTACTTCTAGCTTAATTTCACATGTTATTTATCTTTGAATCAGATCAGTATTTAGCAAACAATGATATTCCCTGACATGTTCAAAACAGTGGGAAATATAATAATTTTCATAAAGATTTTTACAAAAGACGATCTTTTTGGTGCCTAGCATTAGATTAAAGGGGTTACAAGTGTATATTTAAAATAAAATGAGCTCTATTTCATTGGCAAGCAATACCTTCACTAAGAACAACATTATTTCACTATGAATAATCTCTGAAAAGTGAATTGGAAAATCAAATTAATACTA
Source organism: Aurelia aurita complex sp. Pacific (assembly GCA_004194395.1). Classification (NCBI taxonomy): domain Eukaryota; kingdom Metazoa; phylum Cnidaria; class Scyphozoa; order Semaeostomeae; family Ulmaridae; genus Aurelia; species Aurelia aurita complex sp. Pacific. The sequence goes on from REGL01000307.1 coordinate 269,100, forward strand.
AACCACTGGCTTGCATTTCTGGGCCAAAGCCTGCGCAAGCCAGCTTTCGTGAAATTTGGCAGTTGCGAACAAGGAAGTGCATTTTAAATTTTGAACAACCTTTTTTCAAATTCATGTTAGAGCCTCAGACAGGGAAAGGCACTGCAATTTCAAAATCCGCTGCAGCAGTTTTGTGCTTGGAATTATTATTATTATTATTATTATTATTATTATTATTATCAATTTATTTAAAGTAGGCCTACATATATATATATATACATACAAAACATATGTACATATAGATACAATAGCTATAACTAAGAGCTAATTCAAGCCTACTATCTAAAAAGTAAAATTTGTAAGAAAAAAGTAAAAAATAAATAAAATTCCGAATGATTAAATACAGATACATTTTACAGATTTTNGCCTAGCATTAGATTAAGGGGTTACAAGTGTATATTTAAAATAAAATGAGCTCTATTTCATTGGCAAGCAATACCTTCACTAAGAACAACATTATTTCACTATGAATAATCTCTGAAAAGTGAATTAGAAAATCAAATTAATACTAAACCACTGGCTTGCATTTCTGGGCCAAAGCCTACGCAAGCAAGCTTTCGTGAAATTTGGCAGTTGCGAACAAAGAAGTGCATTTTAAATTTTGAACAACCTTTTTTTCAAATTCATGTTAGAGCCTCAGACAGGGAAAGGCACTGCAATTTCAAAATCCGTTGCAGCAGTTTTGTGCTTGGAATTGTCAAAGAGTGGACAGCAACTGGCATCCCAAAACCTGTATATAAGTTTGAAACATTCTCACGCCAAGAGCTTAAATCAATTACCCAAAAATTGTATTATGTTAACCCTCAATGTCTAGATTAAACTTGTGTATCTTTCTAATCATTATCGGTAGCTTGGTTGTAGGGCTATCAAGAAATAACCGCAAAATTTACTCTTAGGGAAGGGCCAAACCAGAGCCGTTGTTGCGTCATTATTAGACCCCCGAAGATGGAAAAAACGCCAAGGCATGGCAAACATCAATATTCAATGTTTGAAAATATCGAAGTCCTTTTGATTCAACAAAAACTAGGAGAACTAACGTGAAGACTTTCTGGAGAAATTGTATTGTTGTTCATCGTTGATCAAAGGAATTCTTTTCCTTTCATTAATCATCGTTGAAATCACATTTCCTATTTGAAACAAATAAAAATAAATGTTTTGATTGATGCTAATAGAATATGGCTATCCCCGGAGTATTTGCCTTGGTTTCTAATAGATAGGAATCGTGAGCAATATCTACTTGGGATCTAGAGGGCTAACATATTTCTATTTCCCATGGCATCAGTGGTTCTTCTCTGCTTTTGCGTTTGCTGATTTATAGCTCCACAACCAAGGTATCAAAAGGTATAAGAAAAATACCAAAATCTAATTTAGCTACTGATTATTAACAACTATGTAAGGGCGATTTGACGAAAGCTCTTGGTGTCTGACTTTTCAAACTTGAATACAGTTTTTTTTGGGACACCCGGTATAACAGTAAAGCGACATCTTACTCTAACTTTTCTGCATCCACGGTTAACATCTCAGCTCATATTTGGATGTCAATAATTTCACTATTGCTAGTCACGAAGGTGATGTTTCATATGACAATGTCTTTCTTATCCTCTCTCGCCCTCCAGTTATCCTTATCTATGTCCCCCTTATCTTTAGCTCCTTGTCCTTCTTCTTTATCGCCCTTTCTCTTCTTCCTTCTTACAAAGCTTATGTGAAACATTGTTCTCCTGGTAGCATCTCTCGATACAAGCACTACAGCGAATGATCAGGAATTCAAAGTAAGGTACTGTAAGCAAAACGTTTCAAGAAATATTGCTGAATCTGATAAACTGAGAAAAACCATTTACCTGATAAGGACACACTGGTTTCCCCCTTTTCTCCACAGTGAATAATAAGCTTCATTTGCAATTGCATAAATGTGAGGAGGCCTGTCACCAAGGTATGTATCATTATAAGATTTCATGTTTTCCTCACAATAAAGTTCTGGAATCAGTTTGTATGGATTGACAGCCACCATGATCGAACCAATGCACGTCTAAAATCGAGTTTAAAAAAGCATGTTAAGTATGTTTCAAAGCCATTGGGACCAAATCTATATCCTGTGATTTTTCTTTACTGCAAAAGATTTTGGACATCAGTCAGACCACAAAAAATCGGAAAATAAAATTGTTTACTGTTGAACTGTGGAAAAAAATTCTTTTTTCAAAATTCGTTCACGTTTGATGTATTTCAAATGGGTAGGAAGTAGTGTGGAAGCACTGCAGAAATTACATATTTAAACTGAAGATTACATTAACTTACGTAAATGACTTCCTTCTTGTATCTCTTTGACATATTGTAAAGAATTGATGCTTCATGTAGGTCTCCTAACCTGGCCATGTCATCCACATCACCCACACTAGTGCTGTGCATTGCTGCAACTTGATCTCTGCTAAGAGCTGATTTTGGGAACACATACTCCTAAAAATGATGTGTCAGTATAAAATATATCCATGCATCACAAGGTTAAGAAATGAGTGGTTTCTCTGTATTCACAATGCCACTAGCCACAATGCCACTAGCAGCCCTCAGTGCAACGAGAACCCCCACTAGCCTTCTGCAAAATCATGAATATTCATGACTGATAATGGTCAGTGCAATTTATCTGATGATATCCAAAAAGAAGAGAAAACACCATATGCAGATATTTGACAGTTAGGCATTGAAAGATCATAATAAAATGTTGCAATGGCCAATAAAGCCCTTCCGCGATTTGCATACTGTGTTCAAAGATGGTGACAAGAATGCAATCTGTAAATGGCATAAAATATGGCCAAGTTGAAAATGCAGAAAACGCAGAAAAAGCGGAAAACGTGAAAACGCGGTAGAAGGGGACAAGGATGTAAAGTTTCCGAATGGCGAGAAAGAATGTTTGTTAAATTAAAATATAGGCAAGAAACCGTTTTATAAACCAAATATTCCATCGAGAAGACATACGCGAAATTTCCCGGTTTTCTGCATTTTCGTTTTGGCTATGGATGACTTTCGAAAATGCGGAAACGCAGAAATCGTTATATGTGAAGTTTTATCAACTGCTTTTCGCAAATATAGGCAAGCAATAAGTAGTAAGTTCTGTCTGGTAATGAAATTTGTATCAAAATGGACTTAGTAGATACGAATAAAACTTTTTGACCATCAGATTGACAGATTTCAAAATCAATGGGCCTAAGTGGCCTATCACAATTTGGGGGCAGCTTGTTTATAATTTCTTGACCGTATACCCTTTATCATGATTCTATGGGTGGATTACAGCATGATATTTCGGCATACATGGCTTCCCCGTTTTTCTGCCACAGCAAATGTCTCCAGACAATACTTAGTTGTTTTGTTATGAGTCAATTTTGTTTCAGTAAAAGCTCACATACAAGAACCAAAATCTCCATGTCAGGCTTCATTTGTTCTTACACTGTCTCAAATAACTAACAATGTTTTAAGGATGATAAATGCTCTACACCTTTCATTCAACCTTGTAACTGCCTGTCAAAGAGCATTCATCGGACAATGTATTGCTACATTTGAGGCTGATGGTTCTTTGGTTTTTGTGTGTTCACTTTTTTTTAGTTTAGTTTAGTTTAGTTTACAGCTGTATCGTTATTTTGCAAGTTTAACTTCAATCAAAAATTTCGATTTTTCTCCAAAGTCTCTTACATGAGGTCATATCTAACATATGAAATATCATGTACGTAACTCTACGTACGAATAACCAAGGAACAGCGAACTATCCAAAAGGCCTACTGAATGTTCTGATTGCTACTATCAAAGCTCCTTTTTCATGGTGCAGACTGCAGACGTTGACAATGATAGAAAATAAGATGCGTTCGTTGGTATCGATGAAAAACCTAGGACAAAATTTGATATGAAAGATTTCCACGTTTTTTGCGCTTTCAAAAATCACCCATAGCCAAAACGAAAACGCAAAAGCGGTAACAATATATTTTACAAAACATGAGGCTCTAAGTTTATTTAGTTGCTTCATTATATGGTGAAATAACATCTCTGTAATTCGCCCATAGCACCATAAGGGGATACGATCAAGAAGCTATATACAACCCCCCCCCCCAAATTCCAGTCAGGCCATTTTTAGGCCTATTGATTTTAAAATCTTATGATCTAAAAGTTTCACTCGGATCTAAAAAGTCTATTTTGGTACAGAATTCATGGATAGATATAGTTCAATGTATCATTTGTCTGTCTACGACAAGCAACTGATAAAATTTGTGATAAAAAGATGTCCGTATTCCGTATGTAAACCGCCGTTTGCTTCATACCTCCCGAATCGTCCACCCGGGGGAGGGCACTTCATTATTGGATCACATGATGGTCTGCGCTGCAAGAATTTCCGTTATGACAGAATGGAATTTAGGATAGACTCTTGCTGTTTATCCTAAACGTGGGCATTTTCAGAATTTCTAGCAAATATCAGAAATCCCAGAAAATTTCTGTAAAAAGTACATCCCATTCCTAGAATTTACGTGTCAAAAACTACCCCAAAAACTGGTGCACATCCCGTATAACTGGATGGCAACGTACCCCCTCCATGGGATAGTCAATAAATGATCGACCAACCCCATCCCCCCCCCCCCACTCTCCACGTAGGCCACTTTTGGCATGTTGACTTATAAATTTCTGCCATCCTGGAGTTTCCTTCAGATCTAAGAGGTCTATTTTAGCAGAGAGATCATTCGTAAACATAGCTTGATGTAATTCTAAATAATCCCTATGAGGATATACTTTTAAAATCTACGAAAAACTTTCCACGCTTTCATAAATCACCTAAGCAGAAACGAAAACGCGGAAACGCAGCAACTTCCTTTTTGTCTTCTCGATGGAGTATTTGGATTATTAAAATCGTTTCTTGCCTATACTTTGATTTAACACAAATTATTGCTCGTCATTCAGACACTTTACATTTTCTTCGCGTTTTCCGCGGTTTTCACGCTTTCAATCTGGCAATTGAAGTATAATATTTTCGCAGATAATGAAGAAACAAATCTTCAGTTATTCTTGGGCAGTTGTCAAGTGCTGTCACTTCAGCTATAAATACCTTTTTCCCATCAATGCTTATCAATTCTCTGGTATGGGATTGGGATAATCAACTGTCTGCTTTTGGTGGGCTGCAGAGGTTGTGCACTGGGGCGCTTTGGGGGTTTTTGGCTTGGTCTTTGGGCTCCCGAGTTAAATGCTAGTGTTTTTGGCAACTGATTCGGGATCTTGGCTGGGGATTGGGCAGTGGGTCTTCAGCGCTGGTCTGGTGTGTGATTTGTCGTGAACTATAAGGAGTGGATGGTTCTTTTTGGTGCAACCAGCAGTAGCTTTAATTTTCTATACCTCTTTGTTGTGCCCCAATTAGATTGTAGTTAAATATTCTGACACATTACCAAAGATTTTGCTTGATCGATGGATTGGACAATTTAGTAAAGGATGATCAATTGTAATCAGTATAGAGTTATGATCTGTTGGTACGACATCTGCTAAATCTTTGGTGTCCATACATTTTGCATATCAAAGTTAATAACCAAGTATTTGTGAAAAACAATTTATTTAATAATTGAATTTTTCATAGCTTCAAATACCTTTAATTCAAAACTGGTGATTGGAAATGGCTTACCTTGCCATACTCGCTAAGAAACTTGATCTCTTTTGGCTGAACATCTTTTATCACTGCTGGTACCCAGTCATCATCTCCAAAAACCCAGACTTTGTTACCCTAAAATTGACAAAAATCATATCAGTCAAAGCAATTGACCATCTCCAAACTACCATCTCCACAATGTGGTACTTCTCATATAGCCAAAATATTTTAAGTATTTACTGTATGTTTCCAAAATAAAGTGAATTAAAAAGATTCAAACATCAATGTTGAAGAACAGCCTGGGAATTGGCTGAATGACTGAATTTCTTCAAGAGGAAGTATTTTAAATTGAAAAATAGCAAAAACCTTGATATCATTTTGTGGAAAAGTGAAAAATAGATGGTTACCAGGGTAAGATGGATACTTGATGATTATGAATATTAATCAATGAGGGAAAGCTGTTTAATGTCTATGAAAAGTTAATCTGTTTCAAATATAAAACTACCTCCCTACACACGCAGAATTTGGTACTATGACAAGGCCGATTTTGTTGCCATTATGAACAAAGAGATGGCAAATTCAACCTCAAATATATGCAAATCACAACTTCCTAACCTAACTCTTTCTGCACTTAGTTATGGTACACTTTTAATGGTTATGGAAATTCAAAGTTTTGGGTAATTGAGGACCAACAACATACTTCTAGAATATTGCTTCAAAATTTGAATATACAGTAGTATGATTTTGCTCTTGAGGTTAAAAAATTAATCGATTTCTAGATCCCAAATCACCACGAAAAAGGTTTCTCTTTGTCCATTCATGTTGATTCTTTAGAAAATTTGATTGACGTTTTTTTATCGCTTTCAGTGTTTTCGAGAATGAAAATTTTAAGAAACTCGTCCGTATAGCTCTAAAAACTGAAAATAGAAAAATTTGAAAAAGTCCCAGAATCTAATTCAGGCTTTTAGGAGCGAAGCTAAAGAAAATTGTTGGAGGGGTGCAGATCCCCCAACTTGCCAACAAAATTAAAGTTTGAGTATGAGCAATAGATAATTAAACTGAAAATCTAGACACATGGTATACATGTATTTCAGGTGCATGCACAGAATTTGAGGAGTGGGGGAGTCTGGGGCGTGACCAATAAATTTTTTGTGACCACACCCTTCAGACATTCGGAAAATGACGGAAACACCCTTTTTAGTTACATTTTGCATCGTAAACATGGCTGCAATGAACAGTTGTAGCAAATAGGGATCCCTATGGGATCTGTAAATGTGGGTTTGGGGGCCAAGCCACCAGGAAAATTAAAAAAAAAAGTGCATTCTACTTTGGCTTAGAAGGCCTCTCCCAACATTGTTTCGTCGTTCAGTTCAAAGAAATCGGTCACTGAATTTTACACTAACCTTTTAAAAGATTTGGAAACTATATTCGCTGACAGACACTCAGTTGTACCAGTACCAAGGAAACTTTTTTTATTTGCCGACAGATATTATCAATTTGCCAACAAAATGAATGTTGGGGGTGCGGCACCCTCTGCACCCCCCCCCCTTTGGCTACGCCCCTGCAGGCTTTCTGCTAAAGATTAAGTCGTAAATCTTCCAAATCGGTCCAGTGTACAATTTATTGTAGCATTTCAAACGTGCATAGTTTATTTTGCACCCAGTAGAATGAATAGAAATTGCCAGAGTCAGAAACTTTTTCTGCGTTCAATCGAATACCAGAACTTTTTTTGGGACACACACCCAGTAGAGTCTGAATTTTTATGTTGTTTTTTAATTTTTGCACCATTTTTCTATGATGTCACAATAAAATCTATATAAATCCTCAAAATTTATGGTGGTCCTATCGACAAGGGGTGTGTGTGATCCAAAAATTGTGTTACCCATGGATTTTACTGTACATCAATCTGCATAAGCACAATTCATTTCTATGATTTATTTGCAAAATATCCAAACTCCACGAAAAATATTGCTTAGGGTAAAAGGTAGAGACGGACCTTCAGTCCACAGCTATGATCACAAGATTAAGACCAGCCCTTGACTTTTAGCTTGAAGCAACAAATCGCATAGTTTGACTTTCAAGAATCGTTTTATCATTCAAATTATTGAATATCAAAAGGTTTTCACATTATAAGTACATTGTTGTCAGAAGCAAAACTTTTCATTGAGTTTGGATATTTCGCAAACAAATCATAGAAATGCATTGTGCATAGATTCATGTAAAATCCAGCAGAGTGACACAATGATTGGGTTACACTCCTTGTCAGCAGAACCACTTCTGAGAACTGTTGCGCTAAGATAGGTCATTGACAAAAATGTGGTCTTAAATACGTATATCACCACAACTGTATGAAATAATTCAAAATCAAATGCTATAACGAAAAGAAGCGTATCATTTGCTTTTGTTTATTTTGCCATGATGGTTATCTAAAATTATGTCTTATGTAACCAAGGTAGACCCTATCCTTGCAAGTTACAGTTTTCAGTTATGAGCAGTTACATACAATTGATGTATGGGTCTTGAGAAACCCAAAACAGTTGTGAAATAACTGACAACAACTTCTTTTGCAACCAAAACAAGCTTAATAACTTTCATTTCATAAAGGAACAAAAATATAACATCTAAAAAACCAGGTTCTGTATGCATGACCTGAAAAATGAATCACTAACCAGAATAGAAAACAGTATAACATCTTACAATCCCTCCACAATCACTTGAGTTTTAATGCATTATCAAAACAGAACAAGCAATTCCTTCAATAATTATGAGGTGCTTTGTTCAACTTATTGGTTTCTGCCAACCATAAAAATATAACTATAAACCAGAAAATGACCTGTTTGTAATGATTAATCTGCAACACATGTTGGGTGTAATCTTTATGTTAACATCTGCTTGAGATATGTACTGTACTTTTTATGGAATTTAAAATTTCGCATGATTTCACTCAAACGTTGCAGTCAGCAGGGACCGCACAGCCACTGGGATAGGGGCCCAACCCCCCGTAAATTGTGGCATCTTTTCCGGAATCGTCTATTGTACAATTTGAATTATTTTAGTATAAAAATCTGAAAAAAAATTTTCGTAAATATCCCAGCGAATTATCTTCCAGTAACCCATTTCCTCAACAAATAACTAGCCTTTTTAATGCTTTTGATAATGATTTTTCATGATTGACATTTTAAANTTCTGTGTGCTTTCTTTATATTCCAGTGCCAATTAGCAGAGATAAAACGTTAATCAATTGCTTTAACGAGTGTGACGGACTTTCTTTCTTTCTTTCTTTCTTTCTTACTTTCTTTCTTTCTGACTGACCTGGAGCCCCCTCTTAGATTACAAAGTTGGACTTTGTAATCAAAAACCAGGTTCTGTATGCATGACCTGAAAAATGAATCACTAACCAGAATAGAAAACAGTATAACATCTTACAATCCCTCCACAATCACTTGAGTTTTAATGCATTATCAAAACAGAACAAGCAATTCCTTCAATAATTATGAGATGCTTTGTTCAACTTATTGGTTTCTGCCAACCATAAAAATATAACTATAAACCAGAAAATGACCTGTTTGTAATGATTAATCTGCAACACATGTTGGGTGTAATCTTTATGTTAACATCTGCTTGAGATATGTACTGTACTTTTTATGGAATTTAAAATTTCGCATGATTTCACTCAAACGTTGCAGTCAGCAGGGACCGCACAGCCACTGGGATAGGGGCCCAACCCCCCGTAAATTGTGGCATCTTTTCCGGAATCGTCTATTGTACAATTTGAATTATTTTAGTATAAAAATCTGAAAAAAAATTTTCGTAAATATCCCAGCGAATTATCTTCCAGTAACCCATTTCCTCAACAAATAACTAGCCTTTTTAATGCTTTTGATAATGATTTTTCATGATTGACATTTTAAAGATTTTTTGATGAGATTGTAATGATGGGGACCAGATGTATTGTGCAACACTTTTGGCTGCAAAATGAGTCATGATACCCGTTGCTACAAATTTATCTGGCCTTTCTTATAACTTTGAGCTTTCATAGGCAGCACATTGGAAATCTTGCTAGGTATATTGGAGGAGTCTTCTGACATTTATTGACAAATGTTAACCCCAACAACATTCAACCTGTCCCTTCACTTCAAGCTCGTGATAAAAAAACATGAAACCATTTATATTTCTGTCTTTCGACAATGCACCAGTGGCAGTGACCAGATCTATTTTTGTAAGGAAATCATAACAGGGTACAATACAATGAAGACGCGCCACAACACAACATATCGGACCTTTCCCAAACTACAGACAGTGACAAGTTCAAACAAAATTCTACCAGATACCGCTCCATAATATCAAGGAAGTTGCGAGCTTGAAAAGCATTCATTGATTGTTTTATCAATGAAGTTTTCAAACTATGGGAGCAGTAGTGGCAATAAATGTCTTGCTGTATCGGAAATTTACATAGTTGGCTACAACTTGTATCAGCGGCCTAAAGCCGCTATACAGCAAACAAGACCGGACACTGCGTAGGCCAGCTGTGCTTTCGCAAAACAAACGAGAAAATTGTGACAATTTTGATCTTTACACATACTAAAACGGTGTCGAACAAAAAAAATGAGAATATCTATTGATTTACTTACCACATGTAGGGCTTCCATGTCTTTCACTGCGAGAGTCAGCTATTCATTGCAGGACATACCACCACATAATCTTAGAGCAAAACATGCGGAAGAGACGACCTTGCCCTCTTTCCTTGCTTGCATATGCAAATAAGCTCGTCTTACTGCATAACCTCCTAACCTTACGCTATTCATTGAATTGAATCTTTGTTGCTAATTTGTGCAGTGCACCAGTGAGCTCTGGAATTTCTGAGCACAAATTTCTTTGTTGCTAATTTGTGGAGTGCACCAGTGAGCTCTGGAATTTTTTAGCACAAATTTCTGGAATTTCTGGGCAAAGGGATCTTGGGCATAATATAGGATAAGGATTATCTACTAAAGAATTTGTTTGGGAGGGGGGTTAGAAGCTTCATGGTATTTTTTACCCTGGGTGCCACCCCAGAGCCAAATTTAGATTTATAAAAAAATAAATAATTGATTTGGCTCTGGTTGTACCCAGGGTAGGAATTTGTGAGGTCGAACGATTTTTTTCAGAGTATTTTATTCTATAGACTTGTCATAATAGCCGAGGGCTCCAACTCTACCTCTCAACTTCACGACTTGTCTTGAGAGATTCTGAATTTGAAAAATTATGAGACTGACTTGCTTGCTCCATAAATAAAATGAGCAACGGCCAAAAGCATTTTCGTCTAGTGGATCAACAGTTTGGAATAGATTAGGGGCCGTCATCGAGAGCCAGGTCACAGGGGGTCCAGGAATATCAGTGAATAGACTATAGTTTTGGTTTCTTTGGTTCCTTGTGACCTGGATTATGAAAACAACAGCTGTGTAATTTGATACAGATCACATCATCATTGCAGTCGGCCTGCTATTGTTACAGCAGAATATACGAGGTGCGGGATTTGAAAAAATCGCCAGTTCAACCCGCAGCCATCTGTTCACTGATATTCCTGGACCCCCTGTGGCCAGGTCGGGCCCTGGAGTGATACGTATGATCGGTGGGGGCGAAGCCCAGATGGAAAATTTTTGAGACCACACCCTTCAAACTCTCGGAAAATGGGGGAAACGCCCCTTTTAAGAAAACTAGCTTTGAAAATTGTTTTCATATTCCATGACAAAAGTTATTAAGAAAACGGTATTAAACAATCAAGAGATCAAAGACTCGTTTTTACGAGGTGAACAATACGTATGACAGTGTTTTAAAGATGAGAGCCATAAAAAGTTGATGTAGAGAGACTTTACAGCAACAATATCTTTACGGTTTTACCCCCCCCCCCTTCCCCTCTCTCTAGACGGTCCTAGCCCTCTCTGTCAACCTTTAAATGTAGATTGTGCTGCAAATAGCTTTTTTCAATTTTTCTAATTTAACATTGTAAATATTTCTTTTTTATCTATCATAACGTGTAATTAGGTTTTTACCACGGCCTCCTCTTAGCTGATGGGGGCACGGAGTATAAAGAATTTTAAATGGTGATACTATACAGGCCCGCGAAACCGTGAAACGCCCAACGCCCAGTAACTTGCGTTGAGTGAGCTGTGATGCACCGCCTCCACAGCACACCGCGCAGTTTGCTGTGGAAACAAGTTGGGGATTCGTATTTTTGTAAAGAGAATATTTCGTTTTGAGTTGGAACTTCACAAGGTTAGTGTCACCTGAAAGTTATGCAAATTTGTTTACATTCACTTGATGATACATTCTGCCAATTGAACTAATTCTAAGCCATTGCAACATCAATTTGTCAGATATGAATGATCTACGTCAAAGGCAATTTAGGTACTTTATCTCTCTGACACTATACGTGCTATTTTTCCGGTAGTCAAAATGTACCCGCATATTTTTTTCCTGAAAAAGAGGTGGGGAAGTTTTAGGATGCAATGAATAAAGCAATCCCGGGGGGCCTTCTTGCAGAAAACAGCAAAGTTTGGGCGCTCGTAGTAAGTCTACAAAGGGCCAGTTTCCAGTAGATATCACGTGATATGGATTTAGCACCTCTATATTGGACGATAGACAGATTTAGATGCAGGAAATGAGTTTTATATGCAACCATGTTGAATAAATGGTTTGTGTCATGTAAATGTGGAGAATTTTCTGGAATGGTTCGTTGCTTGCTATACTAAAGTGGGCTTGCCCGCCATAGTACCG
>REGL01000308.1:11243-51357 GCA_004194395.1 Aurelia aurita complex sp. Pacific
ATAGGTCCAAAATTAAGAAGTAATGAAGACCAACTATTTACAACAGAAAATAAAAGTTCGTAAATATCAAAGTAAAATATCTTAATTACAAAATCAGCCTCACGAATAAAGATTGACTGATCACTATTTACAGATTTTCCAACGGTAATTCTCTCCTTTCCATGCTTTTATCTATGTCTTAAAGCAACAACGGGTGTAGCAAAAGAGCAAGCGTGGAACGATAGATTCGAATGACAAGTTCTAATGACAGATAACAAATTAAGAGAACACCAAAAGAATATGGTGTCAAACAGGAAGATTACTTTTTCCTTAATCATGGTGTCAAAGGTGTCAAATGAGATATAGAATGCGCCAGAATATGCATATCAAGCTGGTAAAAATGCAAAATGAATACAAGAACAAAACGGGTAAATAAATAAATAAATAAAAAAGAAAACAAGAAAGGAAGACCTAGCGAACATTTCTATGAAAGATACCAAAACTGCTTTGCCATCAATCTTCACAGCGAAATTACGACATTGCGACATTACGGCAAGGGTCGATATCTTCATTGTTCGATATTTGTTATATCTATTGTTGATCGTTCTATTGTTAAATCCATTGTGGATTGTTCTATTGTTGTAAATGGCTGTTGCAGCTGGAACTCGATGAGATCATGTCCTTGCCAGCTATGCAAGCTATAGAATATATGTATGAACTTGTAGTTTAAACTTGTTTTATTTGTGATGAGAAAGAGAGAAGTTTGCGCGGTAAGCCTACTGTATGTCGGCAAAAACGTCGTATTTGGTCGTCCTCCGACGCGATCAAACTGTTTTAACACCAAAATTCACACAGTTACTTGCTGTCAAAAGTGCGCAATGGAAAATTTGCAAATCAAACAGGCTGAAATTAAAAGTAGAGTTTATCATTGATTTCGACTGAGTTTTCTGCCCTTTTCTAGTATTTTTTGTGAAACTCCAAAATCCTTTCATAAATATTGTAATCGCAACTGCGATATTTAACAAACAAAGACAGTAATGGCTTGAATTTTTTCAATTATTATCAGGAATTGCTCAGCCCAGAATGTTGTTTACGGGGTCTGTGCAAGATAAAAAGCTGGCCGGAGCCAAGCTAAAATATACCCTATTGTATTTGATAACTTTGGCACGTGCCGTTTCATTATGTAACTAAAGAAAAATTAGATGTGAAGGCATAGACCTTGTCAGCTATTCTACAAAAGAGCTTGGATCGAGCAGTACTTTTATACATGTTTATACGCGAGTTATTATTATTATTTTTATCAATTATTTACAGTTGGTATAATACATAGTAAAAACACTAATTAAAACCAACTATTTACAATACTACGAATTAATAAAATAAAAATATGGGATCCTACTATCACCTAAGTTTCTTACTTAATTGCAGATCTTGCATGTACAATTTTGCCCATTCCATTCTTTGATCATTCTTTTAAATATCGCTGTTGAGTTTGAATTTTTTATGGTATCTGGTAGAGTGTTCCATAGGAGAGCGCCTTTGAATGCAAGTGAATTAACTCCAAATGTGAGTTAATTCGGAGTTAATTCAAGAACGCGAGGCTCGATTGAGTGGCGTCAGAACTTCTATTACCGTTGTTCACATTCGAAAATTCTACAATATCGTTCGATTCAGATTCTGTTTAGAATAGCTAAAAGGTCTATTTTCTTTAGCCCGTTTACTATTCAAGTAGCAGCCAACATACCTCTGTTAATTCTCCGTTAATGAAGTTTGTGCAATATCAAATGCATTTTGCACGGAGCTAACAAATCTAAAAATATCTTATTCAAGTCGAAGTTGCATACGCTCTATGAACAGAGGATGACCAAAGAAACAATGCTGTGTTTGTGTGTTTTCTTCGTTCTTTTCATAGGGGTGGATTGGCTTATACTCCGTTTAACCTTTAGGCCACTCCACCCTTTGCTTTTTTTTATATATTCAATTAAAAATTTACAATACATGTTACAGACTACTTTACCTACAAACTACTTTACAATACTACAAGGACGATGCCACGAGGAGCAAAAGTCTATGTCTACCCCATGGCATTGTTTAAAAAAAATGCTAAACTGCATACAGTTTTACATAGATGCTACAAACAATGCTACAAACAATAAAAAAAAAAGAAAAACGATGACTGTGGCCTGTCTAACTTTAGATGTCTGGTCGGTAATATAACATTTTAGGAAATATTTTTAGCTTAAAATGAAGCTTTCAAGCCATGATCTCATAATGTTCTCCGTGGGCAGAAAGCAATAGTCCCCAACAATCATCTCCGAAATTAATTTCCATTTCAGCACAAAATATGCCGGGTGGATCGGCACTCGGAAACGTCTTTGAAAACCTGTAGCTTTCACACTGTGCATTGGATTATCATAAATTGATAATTTTTGAGTAGCTAACATGGTAACTTAGATACAAAAATTTACTTTGCCGAAATCGGTTGTTTTGTTCTTGAGTTACAAGTAAATCAAATAAAAAATGTTTCATCTCAACATCCTTCAAAGCAGGCATAAATGCCTTGATCAAATTTGCTAAAAATGTTGCAGAACAGCTATTAGATGCAACAGATCTTTGTGCATATCTTATCATTCAGCGACCTTACATGGCATAAAGAGGCTGCTACACAATTTTCTACATTATAGACAGTCATTCAGCCTTGTTCATCAATTTTCTGTTGTCACGAAGAACGATTGTTGGCAAATTTTATGAAGAACTTTAGGCCGGTTTCGTAGTTTATTTTGAAGATTTTGACATGAAAAAATGTCAACTTTTGAAAGTGACACGACCAAATTTGACCTTGCTCATCAATTTTCTGTTATCACGAAGAACTTGGTAAATTTGATGAAGACTTGTAAACCCATTTTTTAATTTGATTGAACATTTTGAACCAAAACAATCTCTCACAACTGTAAAGTGATAGGACCAAATTTGAAAATTAATACTGGTACCCAAGTTAGTTTATGGAAATCAAATGAATAGTCTGAGAACCTGCATGTTTTCAAGCGTCTAAAGATTTTATCAACTCACCCAGCACTCAAGTAATTTTTCGAAATTAGCAATTTTGTTTAATCACAAAGGACACTGCTGACTTTTATCGTTAAGCAAAAATAAAAAATTAAAAGGCAGGTGTGTCTGACGAGAGGAAAATTCTAACAGATTATGATAACCGAAAAAAGCAACATTTTTAATCCAGATAAACCTGTCTTGAGATAACAGAGCTTTCCAACAAATCATAATTATCTCTTCTGAGATTTCGACTTTTTAATAACGTAGAAAAAGACAATTCGCCTGTTTTTGATCGTTCTGTGGGATGATATTTTCATCTGTTTTGATCATTTTCTTCTATTGCTACTAAGAAGACAGGTCACTTGGTTAACCACCGCATAACTCAAAAAAGGACTCGACGAGATATACTGGTTGAGTCATCAAAATGTTTTGAAATTTGAAAGCCCTTAGCTTAGACTTATGACTTTTCGTCCCTTATTTCCCTGCGTTCTTTGATTTGTTGATATCACTTGGTAATAGGGACTCATACCATTACTCTTATAAAGTGGGCCCCCTTTAGGCTCATATAGAGTGGTTCCGTATTTACCAATCAAATTGCTAGAATTTACTTTTCAACCAATAAGGAGGCGCTATTTAGACAGTTGTTACTGTTGCATACAAAAACGGTTGGTACAGCCTAGAGTTTTCGTACCTGTGATGGATCTATTTGGTTTCTAAAGAGGCAGATTATTGCTTGAAAGGTATGTATTTTGTTGAGTGTACGAGAACTCCCGCCAGTTTAGGCCATGTTGAAACAGGGGCCCACTTTATAAGAGTAATGGTATGAGTAAAAAAAAAAAAAAAAAAAAAAAAACAGTTGTTTTTGTTGCATACAAAAACGGTTGATACAGCCTAGAGTTTTCGTAACTGCGATGGATCTATTTGGTTTCTAAAGAAGCAGATTATTGCTTGAAAGGTATGTATTTTGTTGAGTGTACGAGAACTCCCGCCAGTTTAGGCTCTTTTGAAACAGGGGGCTCATTTTATAAGAGTAATGGTATGAGTCCCTATTGAGCAAGAGATATCAGCAAATCAAAGAACGCAAGGAAACAAGGGACGAAAAGTCATAGGTCTTCGAAGCGCCATCATCAAGTCAAAGAGCAGAGGGAAACACTTGATTAACTGGATTTGGTCTTATATGTTTTAAGTCATAAGGATTTCTGGTAGAATAGTGCGAAGATCTGAATTTGAAGAAATTTAAAATTGAAAATTAAAATATAGCTTGGCCTTCCAAGAAATACTGATGCAAACGTTTTGGGAAGAAACTAGCCATCCTGCAAGCACAGGTGTTTTCGTTCAACCCCCGTATCACAGACGTCAGTCTCTCTGATTTGAATATAAATTCATGCACAAAATGTTGAGAAAATTCTCTTTTTTGCCAGATTCTTCAATTAAATCGAAGGATAATTGCACAGTTTTGTTGCGAAGTAGGCTAATGGATGGAAAGTAACATCACTAAAAGGCATGCCTAACTGTGGCTAAAAAAACCTTATGGCTATTCCACAATGAAGTCTGAATCGAACAATATTTGATACATTTTGCAAAATTTTCGAATTTACACGAAGTAATAGAAGCTCTAAAATAAAGAAACGGCGATTAAACTGGCTTGGGCACATGTTAAGGTTGCCAGAAAGAACACCAGCAAAATTAGCTTTCAGAGAACATTTGAAAAAAGCGAAGGGTAACCGGGGAAGACCAAAACAGACATGGATCAGACAAATGAATAAAGACCTGAAACAAATAAACAAAACAGTGGATGAACTAACTGAGAACGATTATGAGCGAAAGGAATGGAAGAAAACAGTGGCAAGGCTAATGTCTTGAATTAAGACGGAAAAACCAGTAAGAAGAAGAAGAATAGAAGCTCTAACGCCACTCAATCGAACGTTTCAAACTTCTTTCTGGAATACATTTGCTAAACATCGAACAGTAAGGGCCCTTTAAGTAGAAAACTAAATGATTTTCTCAAGAAGTGAAATGCGAGAAGTCGACAAGGTTGCAATATTGTTGAAATTCTATATATCATCACAGGAAATACAATGAAATATGGGCCAAAACTGTCGACAATTTATCCCAACTTTCTGGCAGAAAGTTCACAAAGCAGAGGAAAGAAAAGGCTTTTTATGACGATACAATGCGACTACTTTGCATAAATTTAACCCAGTACTCAAAAGTCCTTAAAATTCCCATCAATTGAGTACCCAAAGTTTCTTAAAGTTTCTTAGAAGCTCCCAAAAATTCTTCATGATTACATCCTGTGCCCTAGTTAACATCTCAAGACAAAATCTATAAACCCATGACATTTCCAGACATTCCCAAAGTACTTTTCGGGTAACACCATACAACTGAAGAAACCAAAAGAGAAAGATTCTTAAATAAGTGTGTCCCAATACTGACGTTTCTGACTTTTTGCTATATGTCTACCTTACATCCGAAGGCATTTTTAGGAGACTGAGAAGTTAAGCATATCGAAGCAGTGTCCGGATCTTTCCTCTTGATGTGACCACACCTCATGATTCCGTTAGCCTGGAATTACAGAGAGTTGGCAACTCTCTTCACTCTACGTAGAAGGTTGGACATGGGCAGGGACTCGAGCCAATAACCTTCAGATTGGTAGTCAAGCGTGCTACCACTACTGAGCCATCCTCACTTGGTAAGTTTCTTACTTTGTCGTGATATGGTAGTCAGAGTTGAGATTCTTATAAAGGGTTTCTTATAAAAAGATACTTGTATTTTAAATTCAGACTCGTCATATTCAAATATCTCAAATTTCAATAAAATAATGGAACAATTTTTGGGACAACTTGCAGAACGTAACATCTAGCTGTTAATCAGAAAATCATTAATTAATAAACAAGTTCTTACCTTCTCTCAGAAGCTTCTTCGTCGATACTTTCTGACATCATTCTTGAGTCAAGATCTTTCAACCATACGTCCAAAATCGACTTGCAGCATTTTGGAAGAGCTTCAATATACGGCGAGACCTCTCATGAATCATCTTTGATACAAAAGAGACAAACATTAATACCAAACGTATGCATACGCCGAAAGAAAGCCATAGACAACAACTTCATCTTGTAAAGAAAAACTCTTAGCCGAAGAATACATAAAACTTGATTCTGTTTCCCTTTCAGATCATTCATATTTGTAAAACAGTGTCAATTAATGCAGCTGAATTGAATTCTGGGCAGCGGTCTTTTAGTTGTTATGGTAACCAAATATTGATTCAAAATGGATAAGACAATGCTGATATTTGCCAAGATAAACCAATACACTTAGTTTTAATATATATACAAAGTACCTTTTCTTTAAAAGATTCAATTCATTTATTCATNGGGATACATCTGCTAAACATTGAAACGTATGAGCCCTTTTAAGTAGAAAACTGAATGATTTTCTCAAGATGTGAAATGCGAGACGTTGACAAGTTTGCAATATTTTTGAAATTCTATATATCAAAGGAAATATCATCAAACATGGGCCAAAACTTTCGACAATTTATCCCAACTTTCTGGTAGAAAGTGCACAAAGCAGAGGAAAGAAAGGGCTTTTTATGACGATGCAATGCGACTACTTTGCATAAGACACCAAGAATTTAAACCAGTACTCAAAAGTCCTTAAAATTCCCATCAATTGAGTACTCAAAGTTTCTTAAAGTTTCTTAGAAGGTCCCACAAATTCTTCATGATTACATCCTGTGCCCTAGTTAACATCTCAAGACAAAATCTATAAACCCATGACAATGCCAGACATTCCGAAAGTACTTTCCGAGTAACACACCATACAACTGAAGAAACCAAAAGAGAAAGATTCTTAAATAATTGTGTCTCAATACTGACGTTTCTGATTTTTTGCTATATGTCTACCTAGCATCCGAAGGCATTTTTAGGAGACTGAGAAGTTAAGCTTATCGAAACAGCGTCCTGATCTTTCCTCTTGATGTGACCACACCTCATGATTCCGTTAGCACAGAATTACAGAGAGTTGGTAACTCTTTTCACTCTACGTAGAAGCTTGGACATGGGCAGGGACTCGAACCACCAACCTTCAGGTTGGTAGTCAAGCGTGCTACTACTGAGCCATCCTCACTTGGTAAGTTTCTTACTTTGTCGTGATCTGAGAGTTGAGGTTCTTATAAAGGGTTTCTTATAAAAAGATACTTGTATTTCAACTTCAGACTCCTCATATTCAAATATCTCTAATTTCAATAAAATAATGGAACAATTTTTGGGACAACTTGCAGAACCTAACATCTAGCTGTTAATCAGAAAATCATTAATTGATAAACAAATTCTGACCTTCTCTCAGAAGCTTCTTCGTCGATACTTTCTGACATCATTCTTGAGTCAAGATCTTTCAACCATACGTCCAAAATCGACTTGTAGCATTTTGGAAGAGCTTCAATATACGGCGAGAGCTCTCATGAATCATCTTTGATACAAAAGAGACAAACATTAATACCAAACGTATGCATACGCCGAAAGAAAGCCATAGACAACAACTTCATCTTGTAAAGAAAAACTCTTAGCCGAAGAATACATAAAACTTGATTCTGTTTCCCTTTCAGATCATTCATATTTGTAAAACAGTGTCAATTAATTCAACTGAATTGAATTCTGGGCAGCGGTCTTTTAGTTGTTATGGTAACCAAATATTGATTCAAAATGGATAAGACAATGCTGATATTTGCCAAGATAAACCAATACACTTAGTTTTAACATATATACAAAGTACCTTTTCTTTAAAAGATTCAATTCATTTATTCACATCTTACATCAAGAAATGAACTGAAAATATTTGGNCATACGCCGAAAGAAAGCCATAGACAACAACTTCATCTTGTAAAGAAAAACTCTTAGCCGAAGAATACATAAAACTTGATTCTGTTTCCCTTTCAGATCATTCATATTTGTAAAACAGTGTCAATTAATGCAGCTGAATTGAATTCTGGGCAGCGGTCTTTTAGTTGTTATGGTAACCAAATATTGATTCAAAATGGATAAGACAATGCTGATATTTGCCAAGATAAACCAATACACTTAGTTTTAATATATATACAAAGTACCTTTTCTTTAAAAGATTCAATTCATTTATTCATATCTTACAACAAGAAATGAACTGAAAATATTTGGCTGTTACTCGCGTTACATTGACCGACAAATATGTCACTGACAACGGAGGGTATAAAGTCACCGATAACCCTTTCATCAATTACAATATGCAATACAATTTTATGACGAATTGTTTCAGATTTGCCGATCAGTGAAGATACGAATCATCCCAACAACGTAGCAATTATACCGGGTGTCCCAAAAGAGGCTATGCAGATTTGGTTGACTCCAGCAATGTGAACTTAACTTTAATCAATGGCTAACCATTCTCAAAATGTTCCTCGATAGTTAACTTGAACAAAGATACCTTGTCTGTTGGTCTGTTGGTATTGATGCTTTGAGAGCAGAAATATCAATCTTAAAAGCTCAAATTTGCGTCCACTTGCAAACCAGAGCTTTGGCCTTTTGGCCTAAGCAAATTCCTGCAGCACATCGAAATTAAGAACTGAGATTAATGAAAAATGAAGAAACTGCCCAATGGGTGACTTGGAGGTGACTTCTCGAAAACAGAATAACACAAGATCTAATATTGTTCAAATTTTATCAAGGCTATCATCGATTTATACGCTGTGTCTTAAGAATTTGCTCAGGCTTTGAGCTTTCCAGATTAACATGTCTGCTCTCAAAGCACCAATACCAACAAACGAGGTACCTTTGTTCAAGTTAACGATCGAGGAACATTTTTAGAGTGGTTGGACATTGATTGAAGCTAAATTCATATCTAAATTCACACCCAGTCCACCAAAAAAGAGACCGTTACAATTCGCTTATATCCGAGAAATCGTAAGAGATATGAAATTTTGGTTTGTTCCTCTGTAAAGTACAAATATCTATCTTCAAAATAACGCTTTCATCTCGAAAAAAAGATGAAAACTCTGTGTGGTATTGCCTTTCAAAAAACTGCAAAATAAGCATTTCTACCGAAATTTGGAGATAGAGCCTATTTAAGCTGAAAGTGTCCTGTGTCCCGCAAAGAGATTTTTAAAAGATACTGGAGACATAAGCAGGTGCAAGACCTTCATAGATTAAAAACGATGGTTGGTGTCTCACTTTCAATAATTTCAGCAACAGTTGGTCATTCATTTAAAGTAGCCGTGAAGATATTGGAAATCACCGATTCGACAAACGAGATCAGGCAAAAAGCGAGGACATTGTGCAAATTAGCACAGTACATTCTGAACTGAAGCCGTTTCTTGTCCAATTAATTTGAGAAATTCACATGCAGTCTTGCAGATGTGTCGGCTTTTTCACAACCAATGGTGATCAAAGGAAGCGAGGGATTTAAAATAGAAGATTCATACGCAGTTTTGCGGAGATATTGAGAAATCTCATGCGAGGAATCCGGGAAGAGACCAAGGAGTTGATGAGACAAAGAATTTTCTTGTTACCAGCAGCGCAAAAAGTAAGCAAACAAACATGACAACACATCTAGACTGATGACGTGATTCCCTGTCTTCGTTCAACGCTTTCAATCTGATGTTTATATTTTCACTCATACAAGGACTGACGACCAAACAGATTCAAAACACAGACTAAAATCCTACGAGAAATCTGAAGAAAAGTCGAACTTCTTCTATCCTTCGATCGTCCGAAAAAAAATCGATCGTCGCTTCGAACATCATTTCCTTTGAAATCTATTCCTAAGGCTGCCACATCGCTGTATCCATTGTTTTGCTAAACCCGCCCTTGCTATATATTTAACCCTTTATCGTATTAAATATATTCTTATCCTCTAAGGACACTACTCCCTTTATTCAGCAGACTTCTTACATGCACAGCCTTCGTTAGCTTTTCATCTGTCGAAGAGTGGTGAAAACGACCAAAAACCTTGCTATTGTTCTCTGAGCCAATCAGGATTCGGCGTCTATGCCTTGTCTTACTAGCAAGCATTTGCCTCACCAGGTCATAGAAAAATTCGAAAGGACCCTCCACGAAGATTTTAAAGACTGCAGACAGCGAGGAAAGAAGAGAATTTGGTTTTCTAATAATTTTAGATGAGGTCAAAAAATCTAGCAGGCAGATAAGAGGGCCCGCAGATTAAAAGAGAAAATTAATTACTTCAACAAAAGGAAGCAACAAATGTGGATTTAGAATCAGCTGACGGTGAATATTTGTGATGTAATTGGAAGGGGACGACAGTTGAGCTTCTGTCACCTCATGTAGTTAACGTTGCATGTCTCTATGTATTGACCTTTGGGGTTGTCACTCTCTTTCGCTCCCCTTTGCATTGTTCTTGTAATACACGTTTTTTTTTATAAGAAAATGGTTTATAAGAAACTAGTACTACGATAACCAAAAATTTAAGAAACTCTAGTACTACGCTCAAAAACAGTTAAGTAACTCTAAAACTTTATTTCTGTATGTCTCTCTTATTCTATGTCTCTCTAAAGAAGGTACTTTCGTCTTTTGTTGACTTTTAACTGCAAAATTGGTAAATCTTTGCCTTGATGTTTATGGCTTCTTCTTGATGACAATGTCAATGCAAAATGGAAGCCCTTTCTCGAGAAGAAGGCTCAACTTCGAACAATACCGCAATTTTAGGCCCAAAAAAATAAGAAATTAATTTTACTACTAAAACACCGAAATTTTCATGCGAAATTAAGAAACTTTTAGTACTAAGTGCTGATCCAAGTTTCTTATAAAAAAAACGTGCATTGTATAGTAGAATGTATTGTAAATTTTGTAAGAATAAAAACAATTTGCGACAACTATCGCACGATGCAAATGAAAATACAACTTATGAATGGAATAAAGCCGTATTCAGGCCCCATTCAGGCTAAGGTTTATTGAGATCAATAGATCCGATTTCCAAGTAACAAAAGCAAACTGACTCAAGATTACCGACCGCACATACACGAGGAATTAAAAATCGGCACAACATAGTGAAAAATGATTGAAGTTGTGAAAAAATAAACCAACTAACCTTGCAATCTTTTATCAGCTGCTTCTTTAAATTGAATTTGGGTTCATCTGACAATCTTTTCACGCTACAAAGATAGAGCAAATGATAAAAATTTGATGACAAAATTGAAACATCTTTCTACGAATTAAGAATTAAAATCTGAAAGGTGGCTGGACAAATATGTGAAAGTGTTACATTAAGAATAAAGTGTTACATTAAAAATAACATAAGGCTGTTAGGGCTTAGAGATAACGACAAAATATGAAATTAAGGAACTAACATGTCTCCAAGGACTGTGAATTAAAATGATGAAAGGAGGCTAGAAATATGTAAGAGTTTTAACAACAAGAATAATTCAAATTTTCACGGATTATGAATTAGACTATGGAAGGCTGTTAGGGCTTAGAGATAACGACAAAAATATGAAAAAAACCAACATGTTTCCAAGGATTGTGAATTAAGCTATAGAAAGCTGCAAGAAAAGTGATAAAAAATTAATGTCAAGAAAACAACAAGTATCAATAATTGTCGCTAAAATAAAGCAGGCTAATACAGCGACAACTTAAAGCTTGATACCAAAAAACGAACTTATTTCCAAGATTATTAATCAGAATGTGGAAGGCTAACGCAAATGTTAGCTAAAGGACCAGCAGAAAGGAAATCAAATGAGGAATCGTAACATTATTTAATTAAAAATACGACGAAAATCAAACTCTGAGATGCTTCTATATAATGTAATATTGTGTCCAACAGGTATTTTATGAAACAACACATTTTAATGCGTAATTTCTATTTGAGAAGATGGCAGCTGATCAAAAGGCAAGAGTTCTCTCATCTACTTATTCGTCTCTCACAATTACTACATCAGCGATAACAGAACAAAAATATCTGATAAAATCAAGCTGCAAAGACTCATCCTTTTTATTTCACATGCTTACCTTCAACTACGTTCAGATCTGAACACTTTCAAAATCGTTAGCAAACCACCGTTCGTATATTATGCTTTCTTATTCTGATCCTCCACGCATGAATCTCAAGTATCTTAGCCAAGAACAACCAGCAACTAAGACTGCATGCAGCTTAAGACAGAGTTTGTTCGCTCGAAGAGTNAATTTCTATTTGAGAATATGGCAGCTGATCAAAAGGCAAGAGTTCTCTCATCTACTTATTCATCTCTCACAATTGCTATATCAGCGATAACACAACAAAAATATCTGATAAAATCGTATCCTTAATATTTCATACGCTTACCTTCAACTACGTTCAGGTCTGAATACGTTCAAAACCGTTAGCAAACCACCCTTCATATATTATGCTTTCTTATTCTGATCCTCAACGCATGAATCTCAAGTATCTTAGCCAAGAACAACCAGCAACTAAGACGGCATGCAGCTTAAGACGGAGTTTGTTCGCTCGAAGAGTTGATAAATAGCTTTATCCGCGCAGAAACTGCGTATTACCTGCGGGACACTGCCAGAAAGCAGCTGTCATAGTTTCATAATGTAGACTATTTATAGGAAGCGGTCATCAATCAAGTCACTGGTGAAATGAAGATATCAGGACGATAAAAAGGACAGGTGGAATTTGTGACATTGTTGGGAGTGGTACTTTCTGAGAAGAGCACCATGGAATGCTACTTGGGTACAACTGATCGCGAGAGAACAGCGCCTAAATTATACAGGTCCACAATTTTGGAGAAATATTGAGCCTTCATTAATTGCCAAAGCGAGTGGCGTGGCAGTTAGAAAATTGAAAGAACTTTTGGTTCACAACTCCCAAAGTGAGGAAAGTGAGTAAGGTCCCCCCTTACTTTAGGCCATTAGATTTTCACCTCGTGTAGTTCTCTGAGAATAAAGTAAAGGTGGTACTTGGGTCGTGATAAAGAAAGGCAGAAGATTCACGATGAAGGAAGGCAGACGATTCAAGATAAAGGCAGGCAGAAGATTCGCTATAAAGGTCTTGCAAGGAAGATGATTCGATATCTCTCTGGTACGAAGATGATAAAATCAGTAGCTCATTGAATCCAGGGATCAAGTTTTCAACAAAGCATTTGTTCAGAGCACATTGAAGATCCTGCTGAGGACATCCAAGCGTACATATCGTTGGTAGAAAGTGGCATCCATAAAAACACAACATTAGGAGACAGCAAACGGGGGAGGGGGTATGTGGGGTACAGCATGCCTCATTCATGTGCGTGAGCACGGAAGTGCCGCTCGCACAAAGCATCATTGTGCATTTATTGTTGGCACATTTGCTGCTGGCGCCTTTATTGCACCCAGGATGCGTTGGATGCAGGTGCAGTTTTCCAAACCATTTGCTCGCGGACACAGAAAACTTTTAAAGAGACTTGAATACAACGAGAATCAACTGCAGAAGTAGAAGCGTTGTCCTTTTTCGCAAAACAGATTCAAAGCAACACTCAACAACCAGTAATTCTTGTAGTTTTCTTTAATTCCGGTAGGCGGAGGATCCTCCCCTCTTTCGTGCCTTGCTATGTGTAGTTTTCCTTCCTATTTCCTGCATTTTTAATTTCATTTTCTCAAATTGCGGAATTTAATTACTGAAATTCAAATAACATTTCCTCTCGTAATGAGAATGACCTGAACAAAAACAGCTGCCTAGAGTTTATTGCAGCTTGCTCCTGCGTTGAGGTTGAGCTCCAAAGTCGACTGCTTTCAGCTTTAGTTTCCTTTTGATCATGGGTAGTTGAACACCGCAGCTATACCTCAGCATGCACATTTCTGCGGAGGAAAATTTACATCGTTCTGCGTCACTAGCTCCTTGGTAGCAGTAAATCAATTTTTCCTCCGCAATAGCACAAAGCTGCGGCAACAAAACACAAATTCAGGGTCTAACCACCCATGCCTACAATTTGCTACTGTTTTGAACATCAAAGTTGTACAAAACTTGATCGACACTTCCTGTTCTTTTGCAATCATTTTCAGAAAAAAGTTCAAGAAAAATGGCTGATGAATTATGTGCCTTGTTGCCATTTCTTACTATACAGTCTTGGGAAGAAATACTTCCCAGAAATAAATGGTGGAAATAAAACCCCTTACTCAAAATTCGAGAATTAATAGAAAACTGCATTAGCAAGATTTAGCGAAATCCCACATGAATCAATCCTTGGTCCTATTTCATTCACAACTTAAACCTTAAACAAAGACATGGAAAGGATATAATATAGATCTTCAGGTTTTCATTACGAAATCGTCCGCTATTTATTTTGACTCAATTGCTATTGGTTAAAAGACGTAAGCTAAGCAAGCAAGCGGTCCTTTCCTTCATTTGAACATAGATGATGAAAATAAACATGTAAATCCTTAGGCCTTCATGCAGAAACCACGCTACGTCTGACGATATTCGTTCTGTTTACATGAGGTAATCAAAAATAGTAGACGTTAAGTCATATGTTGTTCATGAAAGCCTGGACTTGCTCCAAGTCTCGCTCTTGACCAATAACTCCCCTTTTTCCTCCTTTCCCCTCCCGTATTTATTGATCAAGAGCGAGACTTGGAGCAAGTCCAATGACAGCCAATTCAAGCTGTTTTTAGTGGAGCAACTTACGTCTGAAAATCTTATTTTTTGTTGACATCATGGGCAATAATGCACCGTTGTTGTGGCCTATATTATGATCAAAATTGTATTATTACTTACTGTGTTGTTTCTCTTCCGCAAGATTGCAAGGAAAGATTGATAATGTTGCTACTCCTTCATTCTTCTTCCGCAACAACAAGGAATCAAATGACACCAATATTCAAATACAGTTAAATGGGCGGAGCTCCTACGCAGCGATGCGTCTCATTTCAAACTTCCCTTTAAAAGAAGGACGAAGGAGTAGCAACATTATCAAGCTTTACTTACAATCTTGTGGAAGAGAAACAACACAGTGATAATAATACTACTAATAATAATAATAATACAATTTTGATCATAATATAGGCCACATCAACGGTGCATTATTGCCCATGTTGACATGCGACAATCTGAAATTACATGTTTTTCTTTTTTGGAAATACTCTAGTTTTCTGGTTTCCAAGTTATCGGGAGGATCGAATGTTCTTGCTTTTATCATGTTAAGAAACACCATTGTTACTTGTTATACACGTATTTTTTTCATAAGAAACTGTCCATAAGAAACTCAACTCTCAGATCGCCAAAAATTAAGAAACTCCAGTACTGGGAGAATATAAGTTAAGAAACTATTTACTTTGATAGAGGAAATCTTTGGCATATTTTTCTTTACTTTCACTTGCTTCCTGCATCATATTCATAGAAAAAGGTACTTGAGTAATGTCTAAACATTGGAAAGGCTTAAAAAACGTTGTTTTGAAATGTTCAGGAGGGCAAAGGTAGTGAACATGAAGATTGTCATGGAACCTCTAAGAAACGCATAAGAAACTGTGAGTACTCAAAATCTGACAATTCTAAGAAACTTTCAGTACTGGCCCAATTTCTTGGTTTCTTATAAAAAAATACGTGTAATGCTTTCGGCGAAGGACAGCGAAAACTTTGTAGCCTGCGTGCAGACTCAACTCCTAAAACTTTGTCTCAAAACTCGTCGGGGCAGAATGCACGGAGAAAGGAACTTGGGACCAAGTATAGCCTGCGCGCAGACTCGACTGGTTACGCCGAAGTAAGTTTAGTTGAATTAAAATTTGATGGTTTTGCCTATACCAAGTATTAAAGCATCATGGACATTTTAGGTCTTGTATGACAAAAATTTGCATTTTGATGTACGCTAGAATCTCCTCACATGTTATTGATCGGGCATTTTAGAGGATAAGTTAGCTAAAAACTTTTGAACAGGTAAAAGTAGTAGAGAGGATGAGCAAACTCAAAGCCCAATAAATTCTTTCCAGAATCATATGTCAAATATGTTTCTTAATTTGACAGGCAAGTCTGCTATGATAGAGTGAAACAGCGTATATTTATTTTTGAAGATGTTCAGCAACAGGGCCATGGCTTTACTAAAAATAATTTTGGTTTGCACCAGCCCTGTTGTAAGATAAACTTTGCATTGGTCCTTAGTAATAGCACTGTGACCACTGTGTCACAACAACAACACGCGTCACAACAAGACACAAAAGTTTAAGAATGATGTCTTACTGTTTTCGATTTTTCTACACCTTTCCCTGAACAAATCTGCTTAATAAAAATATAGCATTGAAGGAAATACAACTCAAAATCATGATGGATGCAATCGTCGCCAAAGTAGTATAGTAATTCTAAACTTTTCGTCACCGCATTGTACACTCACTTTACAAGAAACTTGGATTAGCCAACAATAAGAAAAGTTCCTTAATTTTGAAGGATAATTTATCAATTCGGTTTTTAAACGTTTTTCAACTATAGTTTCTGATTTTCCGGTACAAGAACTAAGATGTAGTGTCTACAAATGCTATAGATGGATTCCTTGGCACGAAGCACTATTTGGCAAGGAAACAAGTCTCCTGCAGCTCAAAATGAAAATGTTATTGAATATTACTCTGGAAAACGGGAACATTGATATCTATGCTATAATAGGCTTTGAAGTTAGCCTTTTAAAGTTTCTTCACGCTTATCAGGTATGGACCTGCATCGTCTTAAATTTTCGGCCTTCCTATTATTAGGTATCTATCTACCAAAGCAGGGCCACTACAAGCCATGACTACATACGGGATCAAAGAAACAAAATTTTCGAACGGCAAAATCATCAACAACAACAGCAACAACAAGAACTGTTGTTGACAAATTTCTGACAAATAATCTTATGGGGGATAGGCGCTTTGCCCCTCGGTACCCATTGGCTTCTGTCCTGACTAAATTTCGTCTCACTCACATCAGATGTTGGGTGAGATCTGCCATAACGCAAAATCACTCAGGGCGAACGCTTTGCTTTCAATTTTCCCCTGACATCTATCTAATATGAGCCAGACGTCCTATTAAAAATTTGTCCATCTAGTTATCAAGTTGCTCACCGGATTTTGATGAACGCCTCTCTGTCAACTTAAAATTGTAATTAAAGATCATTTCACATCGAATTTTTGTTGATTAAAACTAGACAGACAATGGGCGTTAGGAAACTACGAAAAATCACCAGCCTATTGAGTAAATATCAAGTTATCCTTTCTACAAATTACGTACATAAATATGAGCGAGTTTCAACATCCTATCAAATAGATTTTGTGTGAAAACCTGGTCTTACAATGAGAAAGATAAGTTTTGAATTAACAAGAGGAGATGTTTAACAAACATTACCCAGCCTACACAGCGGATTGCTTCATCATAAATTTTTCTTCTTTTCAATCAATTCAAATCTTCGTGTTCGTAGTTTTGGCGAAAAAGCAAATGCAACTGCGAAACTGGTAAAAATAAGGCTTTTCCGGACAATCGAAAAATGTTTCCGTTGTTTGAAAATCGTTCAAGAAAAGCTTGTAATAATAATGATAAAAACACAACTGTTTCAGAGCAGACGTTTCGATATAAAATCTTCTTCAGTGTCAAATAGATTTTGTGTGAACTGAAGAAGATTTTATATCGAAACGTCTGCCCTGAAACAGTTGTGTTTTTATCATTTTATTTCTGTTTTACTTTGAAAGTGGTTTAGTTTATATAATAATAATGATAATAATAATAATAATAATAATAATAATAATAATAATAATAATAATAATAATAATAATAATAAAAATAATAATAATAATAATAATGATAATGATATGTGGATTTAAGTGTATGAAAGGCTAAGTAGCCTATGTCGCTATATGTAAAGTTTCTCATAAAAATCAACTGACTGTAAACTTGTTGTCACTCATGTGTCTGTCGTACGCTTTCTCGAACTCGAGGACCGATGTCGATTCAATAATGGAAGCTGGAAGGTTATTCCATTCATTAATAGCTCTTTGCGAAAAGAAATTTTTAGGAATTGTTGTTTGCCTATTTGCCTACTTCAAGGAATTGCTGTGTTTGATCTTTCCTTGTTTATTTTGGGTCTATGCTATGCCCTCTTGTCACATTGCAATTCAGCTTGAAAAATATATTCTGATCAATATTGATATATCCTCTGAAAATTTTGAACGTTAAGATCATATCTCCTCGACAGCGTCTGGGTGCAAGTGTTGGTAAGTCTAGGGTGCGCAACTGATACTCATACGAAAGGTGTTCTATGGCCCGAACCAATTTTGTTGCTCTTCTTTGTAGGCTTTCCAGTGATCTGACATGCTTCAATTTATAAGAATTCCAGACTAAGTCCGTTTACTCGAGCATTGGGCAAACTAAATCTGTAAAATTTAAATTCCATCATCTTACCGAGGCTGCGTCTTAACTTGAAAGATTGTTTTCATACTTTTACGTACAAATAATATGCCCAAAACTGGCTAAAAATTGCCGGGTCACTATCATGAAGGTAGATTTTGACTTTTTGATGCCCAGTACGAGGCCCAGCATTGACGGCAAAAGATAATTGCTTTCAAAATGCTTTTCCGAACTTTAACCATTATAATTGGTTAAGTTTTTTTTTCGTTTACTATAGTATCTAGCTAAGTAGATGAGTGTTCCGCGTTCCTTTCAACGTTTATCATTGTAGCTATGTGTGGTACCTAGAATTAGGGCTGTTGTTAGCTAGCCTGGGGGGGGATACATCGTCACAAATTATTTTCAGTGAAAGTACCTCAATACTTTTGCCATTTCGAAATTTGGCTTGATCAATTCTTCTACTAGCTTGTCAATCGCCCTTACAAGCAAATTACTACATCTAAGTCCTTGTCTATGACTCATCAACCCCCCGGGGGGGGGGGGTAACTTCAACATATAGAGGAACGTCCCGATAGAAATGGGTAGCTTTTTTCATAGCAAAGACCTTGTAATGTTAGATGTTAGTTTCTTGTTTATAACGTTGGACTTTAGTTCTGAAACATGGATGGTGGTAAGTTTACATTCATAGTTGTGTGCTTAAAATGAAACTTGATTTCTGGTGCGTTTAACAGGCTTTTTATCAAAATCTTTAAAAATTGGTATGAAAATCAAGCGAGAATCCCAAAGGCTGGGTGTTTACCCATCCCTTCCGGTGATCAATCGATCCATTTCAGACTATGTCCCGTCAAAAGATTCACAAATCGAAAAAGGAAAAGCCACGATACCATACCAACGAAGATCGTCGGATCCGAAGATGCTTGTAATGACGAATAAAAGAAATCTGTAGGCAGGAGCATCGCAACACGACGAAGAAGCAGAAACAACTACACGTATTCGTGTATTGCCATAGATAATAGCGAAAATAGATCGTAACAACAGGTTCACGTTGCTAGGAAAGAAGCCGGCAAACAAAAACGTATCTCAAATTTTATAACATAGTCAACGTGTCTGAATGTACATGGTAGAGAAATTTATCAAAACAAATTCAAGCGTAACTCAGTGTGAACAAAATATGGAAAAAAACTCACCTAAACTCCTGTACTTTTCGATGCTCCGCTCCATGCACAAATGACACACAAAGTCTGTAAGATTGCAATATGTTAGCACAAGCATTGTTTTAGATAGTACAGAATAAACAAAGGCATTAAAATAAACTCGTCTGAAGAGAGCTATGAGAGCAGGTCACTGCACACACACATTCGGCACTTCAAAGAACACCTTAGCTGTTGCCAATGAACGAGAAACTGTGAAATAAATTACGCTTTGTTGGGGAGGTTTTTCCTGTCTGAATCAGGGAGCGCCGGGTCTGAATGGTTGCAAGCGGCACCGTTTTCTGGATGCATTTCAAATCTGTTTCAGAGAAGAGGCTTCTTTTTAATTCTGTGTGTCATTAATTCAAATTTAAAATTTAAATTCAACTCTCAATTTAATTCTGTGTGTCATGAACATTATCATTTTGGCAGCAACTGTTGCAAACTCGTGTGACATGATAGATTTCATTGCAAGCTTTCCTTTTTTCCTAACAAAAACGATGAAACTTTTCCCAACGAAAAAAATTTCTAATCGGGCGTGTATTTTTGATAAATATCTTTTTTCAATGTCCAATAACGCAGACAGCACATCTGGTACCCATTTGTTTCCTGCTCTGCTCCTTACCTCCTGTTTCCAAAACTTCCGTTTCCATTGAGTCACGGCATATCCGTTGCGACTTCAGTACTGGCAAGACGTTATGAGGTGGAAATCTTATAACAAATCGTGCTGAAAAGGATATCATTATACATTTTCTGACACTGATGAGAACAAATCGTCACGCTCAAGTTTCAATGGAAATTTCTGCCCGCTTCAGTTGTTGATTTTTTCAAAAAGATTTAGACCAAAGGGCAATATCACTGACAATAAATCTCGTATTTGTATGGAAATCTGTAGGTTTTCCCCAGAAATCTTCGCAATCCTCCAAAAAAATTGCTTTTTTCTGGGCGATCTTGAAATCCTTTTCGAGCGAAGTAATAAGTTGGTCGAACAAGACAAGTAGTAGAATTAAGCAACAAATAGAAACGTGCTTTCAAAACAGAAACAGCGATACACGTTTTTTTTTATAAGAANAATCTGTCGCACGAGCGGTCGTTCAATGATTGCACAAGTTTAATGTTACTTTTATTAGTATAAGACTCTCAGTTGTTTTATCATTTCTTTGAAATTATACTCGATAGCTAATGTAAATTAATGCATGTTGGGAATTGAAAAATATTTCAAACAAGCGTGTAGATTTAGGACTTTGTGACGCGAAGATCTGCTAGCCGCGCGTTATTATAACTATTCTTCACGCATGCAAGCCTTTCATTCAAGGCGCCTAGCAAGTGCAGTTCTTCCTTGAAGTATTTCAAGAACATTTTGCTTTATTGATGCGTTATTTGCTCTCATTTTTACTCGAGTTCGCTTTCTGTTTTGATATTCCTGTTGGCCTAAGAGCGGCAAATATCATGTAGGCTAAAATTGGCCAGTACACAATTTTTTTATAAGAAACTAGATTATAAGAAACTAAGTACCACGATGAATGAAATTTTAAGAAACTCTAGCACTACGTTCAAGAACAATTAAGAAACTCTAAAATTCTTTTTCTAGAATACGAGTCTGTCGATTACGAAAGTTTTGACTGCCAAAATTAGCAACTTTTTGCCTTTATGTGCATATGGCTGATTAGCATTAGTGGTGACAATATCAATGCAAAAAGGACAGCTTTTTGTCGAAAAGAAGGCTCAACTTCGAACCATAACACAACTTTAGACCCCAAAAATAAGAAACTAATCAATAAACTTTTACTAAAACACCGAGATTTTCATGCGAAATTAAGAAACTTCTAGTACTATGTGCTGATCCAAGTTTCTCAAAAAAAAACGTGTAGCAACTTTTGAAAACGATGCTTCTCTAAATTAGGCAGCGAGAAGCGGAGGGGCACAACTGATTTTACTGTGGAAAAAATGGATGAAAGCTGGGTGAAGGGGAACTGATAAAGTCGTTTCTCTATTGGAAAGTTTCTTAACTTTCTGCTGCAGTGCAGATAATAATTAATGATTATTTTGAGCCGAAAATTGACGAAAGAATAATCAGATGCCCAAATGTAGTGTAAGAAAAAGGGCTCAATTTCTTGATTATTTTCGTCTGGGACTGGTCACATCAAATCGATAATAAACATAATTTTCGAGTTCAAAAGTTGCTACTGGCCAATTTCGGCCTACTTGACATTTGCCGCTCTTAGGCCAACAGGAATATCAAGACGGAAAGTGAACTCAAGTATAAATGAGAGCAAATAACGCATCAATAAAGCAAAATGTTCTTGAAATGCTTCACGGAAGAACTGCACTTGCCAGGCGCCTGGAATGAAAGGCTTGCATACGTCAGGAATACTAACAATGACGCGTGGCAAGCAGGTCTTCGAGTCACAAAGTCCTAAATCTACGCCCTTGTTTGAAATATTCTTTCCATTCCCAACATGCATTAATTTACAATAGCTATCAAGTATAATTTCAAGGAAATCATAAAACAACCGAGAGTCTTTGTGTTAGTAAGAATGAAATTAAACTTGCGCAATCATTGAACGACAGCTCGTGCGACAGATTGTACGTAATCCATTTCCAAATTCCCTAGTCATTTCGAAGAGCACTCCCTTTGTTCTGCCAAGTTAAATCTGTAGGAAATTTGATCACTGTTTTTCGACCGTTTTGGGCAGTCTGCAGGCCAAAAAAATTCAGGAAATCGTTATTATATCGATTAACTGTTCTTGAGCGTAGTACTAGAGTTTCTTAAATTTTTGGTCGTCGTAGTACTAGTTTCTTATAAACCAGTTTCTTATAAAAAAAAACGTGTAGACGATTATTGGAAAAGATGGCACCAAGGAGCAGTTGAGGCATTTTACCAAGATACGTTGCATCCTATAACAAAATCAAAAGTGACTCAATAGGAATTCGAGCAGTAAATGCAATGCATTTTAGTTAAAGGCCCCGAAACACAATCTTTTCCGTAATCGTCTATCTCAGAATGTAATGTATTAGTGTTACCTCAAAGCTGCATTTCAAACGCTGAAGCCATCATATTTTTCTCTTTCCCAGATCTGTAGTGAAACAGAATTCTGCATTACAACATAGACAGCTGACAAAAGGAAGACAGAAATATTCTTAACCAGTGTTGTTAAATATTTGACCACCCAAACCTCTTGCTGATATCTAGTGATAAAAGCTTGAATAGACTTCAATAGATTTCTCATTTCTATTTACAGTGGTTTCACTAAATTTATTCATACACACATGAGTTTCCATGCCAGTAAAGTACGCAATTCTACCAGCAAATTTTACATCAGAAATGTGTGAACAATTTTCAAATACTCTTTGCATAATGCATTATGTATTCATTGACTGTAATTCAAGATGGTTGTGATAGCAACATGACAATTTAGTTTTCACTGAAGAGTCCTAGTCATTGCAACAACAACAACATAGTGAACTAAATTATCATAACAACATTAACATGTTGAACTGAATTATGATTGAATGGACAAAGTTTTAGGCTCCTCAACAGTTGCATATTTTGTGGTGCGTATTTCGGAATTTCAGAATTGAGTGAAAACTGGAACGAGTGGACTAAGTTTAGGTCATGAAAATACAAAAATATTTACCTTTGTTAGCATGGCAACCTCTCATCTCATTGGTATTATTAAAGGGAATAGACATAGCTATATCTCGTAGCCGCTATAAATAGGGTGAAGAAACGCCCACAAACCTATTGTTTCTTCAGCTACACAATGAGACCGGATGCGTCAAAGTGGTCGAGTATAATAGAATGTATTTTTGACCTGGCCTGGGCCAGCTTTTAACTATGTCGATTCCCTTTAATGTTCAAACAGAATTGTGACAAAGAGTAGCTTTGATGCACCTGCCGATGCCCTTATACAAAAGTTAAAGTGGCCAACTATCGCTGAAATTATCAAACGAGAGACAGCGACGATTGTTTACAAATCCTTAAATGGTCTTGCACCGACCTATCTCTCGAATATTTTTTCAAAGAACTCAACATGTGACACTGTCAAGTTGAGAAACTCTGAGACTGACTTACGTGAAAGGGAAAAGGGGTTAGGGAAAGGGGCATCTATCATTTATTGGCAGAAAGCTCCTTGAAATCCTTGTTTCAACCTACTAAATGCAGTTTTCTAATCTAAGGGCCTGTTTATATGAGGCGAGCTAGTGGCTTGCCTAGGTGAGATCTGAGTGAACAAAGACAATCCTTTGTTGAATTTGTGTTTATTTGAGCAGCGGGCTGAGCCTGGTCAGCCGAGATCTGTGAATTGGGTAGGCAAAATCCTGGTGAGGTGAAACCAGATAAACAGCATCAGGTGGGGTGGCCTGGTTGACCGAGATGAAGATAATTGATTTGCGTTAGGCATGAGTTCATTATTAGCATGTCAAAGTCTTTGTCAAGCCATTTTCATTCAAAATCCATTGCTACAATGTCAGCCCATCTGGCCAGGATAATTTTCACTCATATCAATGCAAATCAAAATCATCCTACCTTGGCAAGCCAGCCTGCCGTTCGCCTCATATAAACAGGCCCTAAAGAGGTTTTATGCAACTTAATTTATGCTGCCTTTTTAGAGATGCCTGTCACCCATTATTTAAAACCCATAGTCCACTGGGCACCTTATTTGGCATGACTGAACAATTTGATAATTCTTTCCATCTGACAATGGTCAAACAGTTAATCGGCAGATGAGATCCACAATTGAAAAATATTCAATATATCAAACAAAAAGATCTTCAGAATATGACAGTTGGACAAATTAGTATATCTTAGCAAGTTCTAAGGTACTTTCTTTCAATTCTAAGAGACAATCAAAATTTTTGCTCTCAAAATTTTTTAAATGATTTCAGGGGAGCATCCAAACACAGAGGTGTCAATCATATGCTCTATTCAGGCATACAGAAATAGAGCTTCCCAGTACTGGATGGAATTTGAAAGAATCATATCCATGTGATTTCAACAGCAAAATCAGGCTTAGCTTCAAATATAAAAATGTCTCACCTCCAAAAGTTTCAGCTCTGATCAGATGGTAATTTAGCTGATGCAAGACAATTTCTTTGCAGATCATCTGATTACATGTTGTTCCATCTCAATTGATGCTCTTGCAGAAGAAGGAAAGGGTTATCTCTGATGAAGAACTCAGCCTTTCAGCAATAGTGCATGATGGCAGGGTGGAGCCAACAGCTGTTTAAACTCCTTTCCATGCCGGATATGAGAATGTCCCTATTGGTCGTGGAGAATGTAATTTTATTGGATATGTAGCCCAGATGCATGTTAATGTGTGTGCCTCTCCATGCAGCTGTGTTGTGCTTTGATCTGATGAGCTTCCTCGGAAAGCAATGAGTGAAGTGCATAGTGCAGTCACTCCACTGTGGAGTACCATAATGTTGACCATCAGGTCCAGATGACCAGCACAGAGTCAGATCATCAGTTCATTGGGTGATTTGACTGTGGCTTGCAGAACCACATTATTCTGTCCATCTGCCTTCCTGATCTCAGGACAAGATCTTTTTTGATGAAGCATCTCTGTGCAGCTTTTGCCTCACATTGGTAGCTTCTTGGCTGCCACATAAAGTATGTTCAGATAGCGTTTTTTTGAAATGCCATGAAAGCCATTTGTTGAAAAGTCCGACAACATCATCTGGTTTCTTCAGTGACTCTAACATTTGAATACAATCAAATGGTCATGAATAATATTTACAATTGAAGCGGTTTCTTCAGTGACTCAGCATTGGTAGCTTCTCTTAAAGAGGAATTCTCTTCACCATCATTGCAATCCCCAAATATTTGTTTCATATCAGCAAAGGGATATCTTCCACTCCTTTTCATTCATTGTGTTGCAGGATTACCATCAATTAAATGGATCAATGGAAAATTCTTTCAAACCAGCAGTCAACAACGTTCACCATCCTCAACAATATCATACGTAATAAATGATCTTCTTTTCCTTTCCTTTCTGCATGCAAGAGTATGCAAGGCCTGTCGTTCCCAGTGTTCCAATTCTTGCCTTGTTTGCAAGCTGCATTCTAGCCAAGCCAGACTTTCATAATCCTGAATAATCATCTTTCTAACTGAGATGCTTTTGAGCTTGTCAGCAAAACAGTTTTTGGTTCTTCATTTCTTGTGTATACTTACCAATCATAAGATTTCTTCACATTCTTTTTAAAGAAATGGCAACCACATTTGTTCAATTCTTCAGATTTTGGCGGGCCTATTTTACCAGCCTCGTTTGCACAGCGATTCGCCCTCGCAATTCCCAATCGCTCGCAGCAACCATGGCAGCAACCACTGCACTGGCTTGATGTGACATTTCTACGTGTCCTGTACACTTATTTCATGAGTCCTTGTTTTCGCTCCATTCCCCTAACGATACCCCCGCTAAAACACCCATTATAGGTGTCCTGTTGTTGAAAATCTCGGAACTGTTTCTACTCTTTTCAAACATTCTTTCGAATATGGCCGAGGCTGCGTTTATCCATAACAGAAGAGATTTTAAATATGGTTCTCCACGCAGCAATAAAACAGCTTTTTTAACATTGCTCTCTTGCGAAAATTCTCTAGGGCTCTTCTGAAACGAACCGAGCTGACAATCTATTCATTTAGGTCAAAGAAAAAAGGTAGCAAGTGGCTTGTTCATTTAAATATTTTTCGTGCATTCGAGTCAAATCAATCTATTTCTGGCCACATTTAAAACTGCCAAAAAAGACACGATTTTCGCAGTTTTTGTGGCAAATATCGGCTGCCTTTTTCGGTACAGCAGTGGTAGTTGCCGCTCGCGGGAAGGGGGAGCATAGTATGCTAGCGGAACGGGGACATCCATGATCCATTTTTAGGGGTATTTTTCTGAAAATTTGCGGAATTTTGGGTATCATTTTATGACATTTTGTGGAGTCATGGGTTCCGTTCTGCAAACGTCTAGAAATTACTAGAAACGTGTCTTTTGCTGAATTATGGCCCAGACTGTCATAAAACTTGCAGAATCATAATTCTGAACTTCAATTTTTCTGGCAAAGGCACGTCCCCTTTTACATGCAGTGGTAAGTCCAGATACAGGGCTGGATATCAGAGCTAAAGATGTTCTATGTAAATTTATCAAGGCAAAAAATCACATGATTCGAAATATTTTCAAGGCCAATGATATGGTGCCAGATTGGCATACGCAGAATGATCAAAAAATCTTGTTGCGTGTGGTGCAATTGTACAATGATAAACAAGTAAATAAAGTAACGTATAAGCACTTTGATGCGAATTGAAACAAGCACGACGTTGCGAGCGTAGCCCGCTACCAAGCCTACGTTTCGTTATCGTGACGCTTCCAGCATACGCAGACCCACGATACTAAATTTCATATTTTCCTGTTTGATCAATGTCCCTTCGATAAAATTATTGAAAACACAAAATTCTGTCACTTGAAAGTAACACATCAGTAAAACGAAAAACTAAAAATACCCTAAAATACCCATATCTAGAAATACCAACATTAGAGCTTACAAAAGACCAATACCTGTTATAAGTGAAAACTTTTCTGTGTGAAAACTATACCAGAGCCGAGCCAGAGCTACAGTTCAGGAAATAACTATTCCTCAATCCGAGGCCAGAGCCCCAGATCACTCCACAAACAACTGGGAAAAACTGCAAAGAGTTCGTCTTCTAAAGAAAGATCTTCTAAAACAATTGATTCTTTAAAGGGGCTCTGTCGTCAAAATGTAAACAAAACTATGATTTTTGCAGTTTTTTTAAAGGTGAGATCACACAGGATTTTCGTATTATTTTCAAAATGAAAGTTACTGTTTGGGTATTAATCATTGCACTTCACCAAGGAAAAACCAAACTTTCATATCTTCTACGATTGCTCGGATATAAGTTGATTTTTAACGGTCGCTTTTCGGTGGCTTGGGTGAAGCCACCAAACAAACTGCAGAGAACAATGGATGCACAATGGATAATCAGCCACACGTGC
Organism: Aurelia aurita complex sp. Pacific; assembly: GCA_004194395.1. Classification (NCBI taxonomy): domain Eukaryota; kingdom Metazoa; phylum Cnidaria; class Scyphozoa; order Semaeostomeae; family Ulmaridae; genus Aurelia; species Aurelia aurita complex sp. Pacific. The sequence goes on from REGL01000308.1 coordinate 38,746, forward strand.
GAGTTTACGGATATGTTTACTGTTTGACGACGGAGCCCCTTTAAACTTTTCTTGAAACATCACCAACTAAGGATTCTGAGCAGCCACCCTGGAAAGGGGAGGCAATGAATAACGTCTTGAAACCTGGCGTGGCACACCTAGTTTCCTTGAAAGGTTAATATCTGGAGTGTGGCTCCCCTCTGCTTCACTTTTGTTTCGAAACTGAGTATTATCGGATACAGAGCGGGTTGTTTTAGGCTTCACAATGCTATTGCTTTTTGTTATTCTGTCATTGAAGTGTTGTGACCTGGAAAGTCTTTTATGTGTCCTGGGAGAGTCCAACCTTTGCTTTTCCTGTCCATAATTCAGATGTATTTCAGTGGACGAATTCTCTTCAACGGTAGCAGTTACTGATGCGTTTCTTCTTTTCGACAATATTGGCTCTGAAATAATTGGAACATTAATAGCTATGCCAAGCACAGAATGCCTTCGATTTCGTATTTTTGTAGGCTGCACTGGTGGGCTATTTCTCTCTTCATTCAAATCACTGTTTCGTGGACTCAAGTTGTAGTTATTTACAGTGTTTTGCACGTTTTCATTGTTCATATTTGCAGCCATTTTGTTAACAGCAAGCCTGCGAAAACCCGATCGTCTGCCTTGCTGTACAGTATCCTTGCATGTGCCGTTACTTGGAGCTGTTTGCGGTTTGACTCCGGATCCGGAGAAAGAAGTAATAAATTTGCCCGGCCCGACCTCTGACTCGCACTCTGACCCGATTCCTGGCCTAAACTCTGACATGACTCCTTGCCTAAACTCTGATCCGACTTCTGACCGCTCTGGCCTAAACTCCGACACAACTTCTGCTCCAGGCTCTGACCTGACTTTTGGACTGTCCTCTCGTTTACCTTTCTCCTGTAATTCTGATTCGATTTCTGATGTAGCGATTGCTGGCTCCAATTGCTCGATGTATCTCCGCACTTTCTCTGAAACATCAATTTCCTCATGGCTTGAAAAATCCGCAGGTGATGTTTTCGCCTCATCCTTTACCATGATCAGGGGCAAAGAATGATTCGCTGTTTCATTGCCCCTTTTTAATTCATTAAACTTGCCATTCGGTACTATTTGTGATCGTGACACGCAAAAGCCTTTTGCTTTGTCCAGCACTGTGTTGAACAAATGCTTTGAGTGTTTGAGAGCTACGGAAACTTGGCATAAATCAACTCCTTCTTGGTCAGAATCACTGTCATAGTGATCGCCTATTCTTGACAAAATATGAGCTCTTCGATTGGTCGTAATTTCAGCTGCAATAGCCTTTCGTGTGTTAGAAATCTCGAGGCGTTCCTTTTCGATAAATTCAACCATTTTATCGATAGTTTTAGTCTCTTGCTGTAAATTTACCTGTAATTTGCTGTTCAAACGATTTGCATTTCGAAGAAGCTCCTTAGATGTTTTCTTTGCATGTCCATCCATCTGGGCTGTATGTCTAAGTCTGGACACACTCGCAAGAATTCAGATAAAAATATTTGTAAATTCACTCAAATTTTCAACAGATTTGCGTTCAAAATATGCAAACCATATGATGGAAAAACTCACAACACGAACTCTAAAACTTCTTGATAATCATATTCGATTGATCCTTCAAATTTATTCAAATGACACAAATGATTGCAATTCCAGAACAATAATTTATAAAGACGTAAATGGCACAATCCTAGAATCCCTTGCAGCTGCTGGGGGTCCACGGGGATCTCAGCTAAACATTGCACAATAAGATTATATGACGATTAATTACAGCTTCGGAATCATTCAAACGCTGTCATAGAAAACGGCAGTGAAGTGTATCAAAAGGGCCGTAGACTCTGATGTCTCAAAGTTATTTTGTAGGAAATTTAACATGATAACAAAAGTAACGTCATTAACACAATACAATGCAGCAATTTGCCGAAATATCTTAAAGGGAGTACAAAGACCAGCATGCTTTGTATGAAATCAGCGACTTGCTCTGCACAGCTTCCAGAATAACTGACTGTACGAAATTCTCAAAAACAAAAACAAACGACGGCAAAGGCTGCTGGTCTTTGTACTCCCTTTAAGAAAAGGCAACAGGCGCAAACGCTAAACATTGTGATGTATACAATGCTTAATATTAATTTTTGATATTGTTAATAAATAGATCTTTTCAATTCAGTAAAAAATGTAAGCGCAAAAATCGAAGAAAGTTCAATTGTGTGTCAAAGTTTCGACTGATTTAGAATGCTGCCATTGCAATGCACCATTACGGAAAAGATGGCGCCAAGGGGCATTTTCCAAGAATTCATCACGTTCTCAAAAGGAATCAGTCATGATTCTATTGACATTCTGCAATCAAGCGCATAGAATTATGCGAATAAGCTCCCACGGCCCACTGTTTATTGTGTACCACAACCCCAAGGGTTGATAATATTTTCGAACACAAAAGGAAAAAACTGAACCCGAGTTCAAGTTCTAAAGAGGGGTCATTGTATTAATTCTAAGAAATGTTATGTGCCAACTCTTGAAACCTGTCTCAAATATGGTCCATATGAGCAAGATAAAACAAGGAACATACGGTCTTTATCTTATCTTTGTATGCAGTCCAACGCACTACAAACCAAAATTAATTAACGGTGTCCTAAGTTACAATTTAAAACTTGAATTGACACTAATTTTGTATTGAGTTGTAATGAGTGTTGTAATCGTACCAAGCAGTCTTGAAATTTGCAAATGGTTCTTATATTTTTGGGACTATTTACCTAAAAAACTACAATTTTCCTTTGAAAAACACACATGCTTCAAAAACACCGCTCCAACATTTATTCTTTGATAAATCTGCAGAAATAGTATGCTGTACGTTAAGTTTGAGCAGCACTTCCTTAACTTCATTAACAGCTAGTCCTACCTTTATATAGGATGAGCATGAGGGATTCAAACCAAGGTACCTCCCGGACCTCCTGCAAAGAAGTATACATCACACAAAGATTGTTACAAAGTGCAGTTAATAACATGGGTATGCGCTATCGTAAAGATTTTCGAGAGAGGATATATCAAAGTAAACAGACAGTGTGTACTTGTCCAACGTGTTTTATCAAAGTCTATAAAATCTCTGTTAATCTTTATTAAAGATTTCTATTTACACCGATGCTTATCTAAAGATTTGCATTCAAAAAAGTGATGAATAGAATGATTGTGCTGGGGTGCTAGTCCAGTTCACCGACGCCCATAAATATACCCTACTCATTTCTATATTTCTACAATTTCTACAAAAATTACCTCAATACATTGCACAAAAATCTACCGTAATCTTGTATCCAGATCTTTCAGTTCATCGATCAAGTCCAGTAATTTAACAGCTGGTCCGATTTTTAGTCCCATGTAATTGATAATAATGTCTCTTTTTAGTAGAAGAAGTGCCTTTCCATCGATGTCCTACGAGAAACAGGGAATAATGTTATAAAAGTCACCAAAAGATTCAAGAAAAACTCTTGCATGATACCTTATAAAAATAGTGTGATTGACTCCGTTATCGTGGGGATTCAATTGAAGTCCCCTCGCTCTGTCAGTTTGAAAGAAAACTAGAAACCAATTTAAAGAGCTAAGTAAACCCTAAAACACGACTCCCAGCTCATACCAATTTTTTTCAAATCAAGATCAATTTATGAAATATTATATTATAATTATAATTTATAGGCTTGGGATATCGTTTAAAAATAAGAATTAATAAAAAATTATTATCCGTAGCCTCCTCGACACTGAGGCTGCAAGCAAGCTAATTATCCACAGCAGTTTTTTCGCACACATTGAAATTGTAAGATTTAATTAAGGTCTCCTTCTTGATAACTAAAAGGATAATATTGGCACAAGCATCAGTTATCATGATGAAATTGCAAAAAACCTACTGGATGTCTGTCCCAAAAAAGTACTCCCGTTTGAAAAATCACAAAAATTTGACAACACAACCGAGCTTCAATTTCCTTTTTTTGTCAAGTAGATCAAGGACCAACTTATTTTCCCAGATAAAGCAGATTTTGTAATTGCTTTAGAAATTAGCAAATTTAGCTCTTTTTGGAGTTACCTGGTTTTGAATCATACTGCAAAAAATTACTGATGACTGTCAGATCAATTTTTGTGTATGTAAAGCTTCTAGTTTGGTCATAAATGACAGAAACTAATACTCACCATGATTGGAGAATTAAATGAATATGCAAAACTGGAAATTTTGACTCTTAGGCACGATTGAGAATTTTGCTGAAAAACCCTAGCTCAAAATAAGGTTTTTCAACCTCTAATTATGTTACTACAAGCAACTTTTGCATGTGCAGCTTTCACCCTTCAATTCTTTTATCGATCCTTTGAAACTTACAACAGATGGTGAGCCTTTTATACTTACATTGTCCTGAAACAGAGCAGCAAGATCTTTCAAGTCCGTCTTTTCTATGAATTTAGCAACATCATCTACAGACCAGCTTCGCGGACTGGTTGTTACTTGTGACACAACTGCAAAAGTAAGATGTTATCATATTAGCATTCCTGGAACAAATAGGTTTAGGGAAGAGTACCAAAAACAAAGATTCGACAGGAAGATTATCGAAACTTTAATGAGGAAGTTAGTATAGATAAAGAGAATAGGTTGTTGTTATTGTTTTTATTTCGAAAAAGGAAAGGCCACGATACCAGCGTCGATTGTCGGATCCGAAGATACTTGCGGTGACTAGCCTGCGCGCAGAAACGCAGGCTAGCGGTGACGAGCAATTGAAAAAGTTTAAAGGCAGAAACACCGAAATACAACAAAGACAACAGCAAATGGTTGAATTAAGGTTAAAATTAATTCAACCATTTGCTGTTCTTTTGTTGTATCGCGGTGTTTCTGCCTTTAAACTTTATTGTATTTAATTATTATCACAGCTCAAAAATAAGCGTGGCAGAGGAAGAACAAAACTGAAATTGAGAGATGAAATTGTGGGGAAAGCAGGGGTGAAATTGGATGAGAAGAACAGAAGATTATGCTGGAAAAAGATGGGCAGGCCACCGACATGAAGTGTCTACGATGGCTGACGATGATGATTATTATCATCATCATGACATCTAACATCACATTGAAGTACATGGTCAGCAAGAAAGAAAGCAAAGGAGAGGACAAACTCGAGATAATTTTGGAAGCAGTTAAAAACAAAATTTTCATATCATTCATTGTCCTCATAGCTCCTCGTTATCAAATTTCATCCAGTCGTGATCAAGTTTCTAGCCCTTAGGAAACCCTTGAATAGTCTTCAGAAATAGCTTGTCATATACTCAGCTTCCTCTCAAAAACTATGGTGTATCCTTACTAAATTATAGTACAAAAAAGTCAAGTTCAAGACAGAAAAGCCAAGTAAAACTTTTAATTCATATACTTTTTAGATTGTAATTATTGTTTATCGGAGGCCCCTTGAAAACCAGCTTCTGCTGGAGGGCAACCCTACTTAAAGGAATTAAATATGAAATATGAAATAGGAACACAAAATATCCAAACTTTGTTGAGAAATCAGGTCTGTCTGCATAAAATAACTAACCTGATTCGTCCCTTCTTCTTTTCGGTGATTCTCTTGCAACTTCTCTTCTACTTTCAAATGTCTCTCCTGCATTCATCCCTGTACTGTCGGGTGTGCTTGAGATACAAACCATCGAATTGCTATCCTTGGTTGCACCTTGCATTTCATAAGTCCTTTTCGCAGAATTCGCTGATCCTCTCTTTGACGGTGGACCCCTACCACATTGAGGGCAGGCAGTTTGAAGTTCAAATCCACTGATCATATTAGAGCAGCATCGTAAATTGTCACAAAATTGTTCCATGATTTGCCAGAAAGTAGAAACTCGCTCGATATTCGATAAATAACAATTGAACACTACACCGTCAGATACTGCGTTTATGGAGATATTGCCACGACCTGCAAAAAGCAACAACAAACTCAACTTACGTTACTGTCAACTGTGTAAAAACTTTTGAGGAGTTTGAAACTTGAAAACAGCCATTTATCTAGCTGACCGCTTGCTCAATATTTTCGTATGATACTGTTAGCAGAAAATCGCTAATAAAAGCTTGTATCTACATTCGATAAATCATATTAAATCAATCCTAATAATAACAATAATAAAAATAATAATAATAGTAATAATGATAATAATAAACACTTCGTTTACAGTTGGATAATGATTTAGTTTCTGCGAAAAAGAACAAAATAATAAGTACCAACTAATATAAATTAATTTACAGCAATACTATTTATCCCTCCCTTATTGCAGCCCTCCCCAGTCCAATTCCTCATGTTTTTATCAGATGATAGGATTTTATTGCTATTGTCGAATAAGCCAATCAGAAATCAGTTATAGCAATATCATTCAATGCAACCTCTGTTTTCCTTGGAAGATGTGTCCGTAAAACTGTATTTAACCCGCGAGACCCCAATAAAAGTTGCAGCCCTCCCACAGCAGCCATACAAATAGGGCACAACTTCCCTGAATTTTTAATGAACTTACCTGGTTTCAAGAAACCGAGTACAGTCTTCGGATCATACGCACATCGAATGAAATCTTCGAGAATGGTCTTCATAACAACACTTATGTCTCCTTTATAAGTTGAAGGAATTGCAGCCACTTTCTCTGAGTTTAAATATGGACCAGGGTTGCATTCAACATTTACGTGAACATCAACTGTAATAAAATATATCAGAAATTGGAATATGCTCAGGAAGTTACAGTCCGATGACGAATCTCATTAGTAGCGTAACGACGAATAGTTTCATGTTTGTTGACCTTCAGGCTGCATAACAAGATGGAAAACATAGCATAGGTTCCAAATCTTTCAAAAGGCTGGTGTAAAATTGAGTGACCTATTTCTTTGAACTGAATGACTTCAAAGAAACTTTATCTAATTCTTTATAATTCTACCGTTGGAATTTTCTGAAATCTTCAATATTTTCAGAATTAGAGTGTTGTTCTCCTTTTTCAAGAATTCAAGAAAAATTTTCAAAAAAACTTAAAACCATCGTAATTTCTAAACAGTTTGACGTAACATGAAATAATTTCGAAGGAAACCATAGTTCATAAATGGCTACAATATGGTGTCAAGCAAAGTCTGTCACTCATCTGGTTTATGATTTAGAAATTTGATGACGTCACATCCTCAAATGAGTTGAAATGTAAGATACGCTGTGTTTTCCAAAAATATTCAAACTTTCTGAAAAGTCCAACGATAGATTTATAGATAAGTATCTAACGTTTCTTTCACGCCATTCAATCAGAAGAAATAGGTCATTGAATTTTACACCCACCTTTTTACGCCGAAATAAAGATTTGGAACCTATGCTGGAAAACATAGGCCACGCAAGAGAAAATAGTAGTAATGATGGACAAATCCAAATTAATAATAATGTCAAGTTCATGTTTGAATCTAGTAACTTATGCCATTTCGAATCTATAGACGTAAGCAACTAAGACATGATCACGTAAATATCAGTATGTTTCGGTGGCACTCAAACTTGTGCCATCCTCAGCTAGAGTATCGATCTCAGTTATCAAGAGAATAAAGGTAGGCAGGGTCACAAAGATTTGCTAGGAATACCAAATGCACTGAAGAAGTACCCACGTTGACAGGCGACGATAAATAATATTCTGATCGCTGCTTAAATCATCCTCAGTGATTGTCTTTTTCATTTTGGTGGATGGTTTTTTTTCTCGAATGATTTCAATTGAATTTCCGGTTTGAAAATACCTTAAATCGATCAATAAACATCGACCATAGTCTCTGAAGGCTCACCTTGACTAGCCTGTGTGCAGACTTGATCTGTTTTAAGAGAGGTTTCCCTCTGAAAACAAATCAGCCGAGTCTGCACGCAGGTTACAGCTTGACTTGGCAAAGAGAAAACGTCTTCAGGAAACTTACACATTTAGAAATGGGTTGGTGAAACCTTATGCATGAGCAGTGTTTGTAGTTTACGATTAGACCTATTATATAAAAGAAGAAAGCGTCTACGAAACAAAGAGCAAAAGCTTGCTATAACATTTCTTCTTTTGGAGAATGGGTCTACTCTTAGGCTACGGTATTTGATGCTCAAATGAACTTGGAGAATGGGTCTACTCTTAGGCTACGGTTTGATGATCAAATGAACTTGGAGAATGGGTCTACTCGTAGGCTACGATGTTTGATGCTCAAACAAACTTGCCATTAGTTTTCTCAAAAACGATCCTTCATTTTCTATGATTTTATTGACAGCTCACAACTTACTCCTCACAAGCTCTGCTGTAAATAATTCATCGGATAACTTACCGTCTCCATGACCAGTGACTCGTGGTTCTGTCGTTGGTTGGAATGCCCTTTTTTCTCTGGAGCTCGGTGATAATCTTGAACTCGCGATTTCATTACTTGGTAATCTAAAATAGAATTATTTAAATCTTTTACCTAATCCGAGTGGATGTTAGAAATTTATCTAAGCTCTTTAGACTCCAAACGAAAGTTGAAATAGCATCAGGAGATGAAAAATGAAGCTTGGATAAATTTATTGCAATTTGAAAATAAATGTGTTTAAAATTTCAAAATACACTTACTGAGGTTCAGGTCGTAGAATTCTGCCACCTAAGGAGCAAAGCAAAGAGTGAGAAGATTAAAGAAACGAAAGAAATAAACTATCGATCGGATGAAATAAGGGAACAAAAAAATAACAGAAAGAAGCATGCATCTTCATATTACAAATATTATCCGGCTACGCTCAAACTGGATGGCAAAAAAGGCCCTGAGAACATGGGTATTGTGGACACGTTTTGTGCAGATCGTGTCCACAATACCTGGCCTAAATGTTACTAAATGAATGAATGTAGTTCAATACCTTGCTCGTCTTATTTCATGAGTATCTCTGCGCTTTTGCCTCGCCAGCCATTCTTGCTTACTCAGTTTAGAGCGCGGCACTGTTCAAAAATCTTAGGCCGTGATGAACTTGAGTAAGCAAGAATGGCTGCCGAGGCAAAAGAGCAGAGATACTCATGAAATGAAGACGAGCAAGGTAATGAACTAAATTCATTCATTTAGTAACATTTAGGCCAAGTATTGTGGACACGATCGACACAAATCGTGTCCACAATACCCGAAGCAGAAAACGAAAAATCATAAGCTGCCTTCTATCGACCATATAAATGCAATAAGGAAAATCGAAAATATAGTACACTCAAATGACGTTTCGCTGTCGCTTCATCAGAAATAAACTTCACAATAATTTGAGGCCTGCATATAAACCTAATCATTGGCAGGCCCCAAATTATTGTAAAGTTTATTTGTGATGAGGCGACAGCGAAACATTATTCGAGTGCACTATATTTTCGAATTTCTCAAGAAGCAGAAAAATAATCTTACCACCAGGAGGCTGCAGTGGGTATCCATTAGCATAACACCACCCAACTTGAAACAAATCTCTGTCATGATAAACTGTCCAATATCCGGTTCTTTTATACCCGTCGAATTCTACTTTGATCTTCTCTCCTTCTACTTCTGTGATTGTCGAAACTCCAATCAGTGCGGGATTGTTCTTATCAACAGCTTCAAGCTTCATACCAACAATAAATTTGTTGTCTTTTGGTGCAGCGGGTTCCTACAAATAAAATCAATTCCGATAAAAACTAAAAAAATGCTGCTGTCGAGCACGATTATATTCATAACTTGCATTTCAACCAGTCAAAGCTTAAATCTTTAAGACCAACAGTTACTATAATATCCTAGTCACTGCCCACCAGCTTTTTGAAATTCCACTTTATGAAACAGCAATAGTGAAACAGTCGCAAGATCTAATTATTGTCTTATCACAATGTGGGAGATCTAAAAAGCAATCCTATTCAATGAATTTTAAATGACATCCATAAGTGTGCGATCCAGGGGGCAGGGGGGCTCACAACGTTGGAAAAATTATCCCCAAAATCAGGCCCAATCGGGTAAAAATCTGCCCTCAGTCGCGCAAAAACATTAGTAAACAATGGACTTTGAGTCAGGCAGTCCCCCTCCCCCGTAGATGTTTTCTTCCCGTACGCTTATGCACCATCTCCTTTCCCTAAATACAAATATGAAAAACTTTGTGATGGTCAGAAAAAAGATTATAAAATAGTTACCATACCGTTTTAAATGCATTCATTGGGGCAAGTTCTGCATTTCGTAAGGTCTTCTGCAGAAATTCGGTATATGTCCCAACATCTACGCTAAATCCTAAAAGCAAAGGAAGCAACTTTAAAAGGTGACTGAAAATTATAGAAGATCATAAAATAGTGGAAAGCAGCTACATTCTTCCGATTTTGTGAGCTTACAAGAGCTTCTATCATTGTCTAAAGATTTCTACGAGAATTTAAATATCGAGCTGTCGTTACGAGGAGCGTCGTGTGACAAGAGACATGATCTCCACCTTCAATCAAATTTTGGAGGATTGTAATGACCACTACTAGCTGCCAAAGTCATTTGCATGCAAAAGTGCCAAAAAATGGAACAGTCTAGAGAACGTTAAAAAAGCTGTCTCGCTATCCTAATCCTCGAAGACGCGACAAACTTAGGCGGTAACGAGCTTAGTTTTTGATCACTCACTATTCAATTTCGTCTTTTGTCAAATATATTGAAAAAGCCTACAAATCACAGTTCTTTAAAAGCTTTTCAGATAAAGATCGAAGATGTCTTGTGTCTTTAGACCAGCCCCAAAGTTCGATCAAATCTTTACTCTGTGTGAATATCCTTGAAATACAAAATATATGAAATGAACTCGTAAGAAACGCGTGAGATATCAAATTAGAACAGACGATTACGCTAAAGATGGCGGCGAGGAACTTTTTACCAAGATGCACTGCGTTCTTTAATCGAATTCCAATAGAATCGTTAAAGATTTGTTATTCGAACGCAATGCATCTTGGTAAAAAGTTCCTCGCCGCCATCTTTAGCGTAATCGTCTATCGGTCTCAAATTAGATTTCAAGTGAAAATGCTCGCGTATAAAACAACTGGAGAGTTCTGCATGAGCAATTTTGCGTTATCGCAAATCTCACAGGACATCTAATTTACTACGCTGCCCTTACCAGTTGGTTGCTTTAATACTCCTCCATTACCCTCACACCAACCAACAGGGTGAATCTTCTTAGAATCAACCAACTGCCAAACATCCTCTGGTTTATTGCAGCCATCGAATCGAAGTCGAACACGTGGGCCTAAGACAGTAATAACAGTCGCAATGGACACAGTAGACTCTTGCTTTGGATCTTCAGCTTCAAGTTTCATGCGGACTTTGAACTGGTTTTGTTGAGGAGTTCTATGCTGTAAGGAAAGAGGTTTATACTTCAGTTTCAATTTTAAAAATACATTGCAAAATTTAATTGAATTTCTTGACATCTTTGAAGCTGTTGACAAAAGCAGATACATAATAGTCCTTTTAGCTATTCTACAAAAGAGCCTGGATCAAGCGTTATTTTGATACATTTTGATACGCGAGGTTCGATCGTTCGATCGAGTGGCGTCAGAGCTTTTTATCACTATTGTGCACGTTCGAGAATTCTACAAAATGTAGCAAAATGTCGTTCGATTCTGGTTCTATTCAGAATAGCTAAAAGGTCTATTTTCAGAATACACTAAATCAGTCAGAGCATTCAGACTAAACGTATGACCTGGAATCCCTTGTTTCCCTGTGCTCTTTCACTTGATAATGGTGCTTCGGTCAACAGAGACTCATATCATCATTCTGAGAAACCTAACCCTATTTCAGCCCATATACAGACGGTTTTCAGGCCGACAAGATTGCGAGATCTGTGGATTACTATGTTGACGGCCATCATGATTGAACTTTGGATTCCATTGAACAACTGAGCATAGCTTCCAAATCTTTAACTCGGCGTAAAAAGGTGGGTGTAAAATTCTGTGATCTATTTCTTCTGGTTGAGTGGCTTGAAACAAACTTCAGTTACTTATCTTTAATCCTACCGTTGGACTTTTCAGAAGTTTTCAGTATTTTTCGAAATTTCATCGTATGTTACATTTTAACTCATTTGAGGGTGTGACGTCATCAAATTTCTAAATCATAAACCAGAAAAGTGACAGACCTTTGCTTGATACCATATTGTAGACATTAATAAACTATGGTTTTCTTCGAAATTATTTCATGTTGCTTCAGACAGTTTAGAAATTACAATGGTTTTAAGTTTTTTTTTAATTTTCTTGAATTCTTGAAAAAATAGAAAAACACTCTAATTCTGAAAATATTGAAGATTTCAGAAAAGTTCAACGGTAGAATTATAGAGAAATAGCTGAAGTTTCTTTGAAGTCATTCAGTTAAAAGAAATAGGTCATTGAATTTTACACCAGCCTTTCTAAAGATTTGAAACTTATGCTGAACAACTGATAACCACCTGCTGATAACATTCGGACGAGATTAGAGGCCGTGATTCCATGATAATTCGAAAGATGAATGTATATTACAGGGCCATCTTTTTCACAGTTTCATTATGAGACCCTGTTGAGCAAGGTTCACTGCAGGCATACGAGGGACATAGGGCTCAAATCATAACATAGGGCTCAAATCTTTAAAAAAGGTCTGTGTAAAATTCTATTGCAGTTTTCTTTGAACAAACTGGC
>REGL01000308.1:51785-66900 GCA_004194395.1 Aurelia aurita complex sp. Pacific
TAAGGATTGGCAAAATCTATTTTTGGATATAAAATCATTACACTCTTTTCTTTTTATAAGAATAATGTTTATAAGAATATTCAGGCTCAGAATCATCCAATTTTTAAGGATATTATAAGAATATTGCCAGCCTCAGCTGACATATTTGTGTCTCATTTTTCAGCAGTTGCCTGTTTTGTGATGTTCATAACAAAGAATCGCATGACTGGCATAAATAGGTTCAGGCTCAAAACGAAACTTTTTTTAAGAATATCGAGGGTGGACAAAATTTAAAATATTCTTATGAAAAAAAGAGAGTGCACTTCTCTCGAATAAACGGAAAGATAACTCTGTATTACGATGAGGATAAAATCTACCTGTAGTCGAAGCACGAATATGTTCCCCCGAGCTCAAACTTTGCACGTTTTCAATATTCCACTGAGATGCTCTACCAATGTTAGCATTTTGTGAAGGGTTAGACGGGGGTCTTGTTGCAACGTGACGAGGTCTATGAATCTCGACATGTGGCCTAGACACAATAGATTGGCCATGTTGCCTGGTAGCATCAAACTGAGGTCGTACCATATGACTTTGCTGAATGTCTTTACCAGAAGGAGGCTCTGCATTCAGCCGGTCCAGGTTTATGTTTGCATGTATTGGAGAAGTTTCCGGATAAACAGCGGATACAAGTCCGTAACCGGTCTCAACATTAAGGATCTTTTGCGCAGCTTGTTCGAAGCATTCCTTTGAGCAAAGTCCAGTGCAATATATTTCCCGACCTTGAAGATTTGATGTGTAATCGTTGAGGTTTCCAAAGTTCTTGCACCATGTGCATCGACCGAATTTTGATGATTCGTTGGGACGATGATTGTTTCCTATTCCTTGTTCTTCGATGTCATCTGCGAAAGAGTGAATTGATTCGATTAATAAATTAAATGGAAGGTGAAGGAGAACAGGACATTTGTACCGGGGGTGAGTAAAACAACAGACAATCCCTGCTTGAAAGTTGCTTGAAAGGCCATTGCTCCCTAGATATCAAGGCAATAATATTGGCATTATTCAATATTATCATTCAATAGTCGACATGTTCAAATTCATTTTAAAATTTACCTGACTGAAATCAGCCACTCCGTTCTGAAATTTTTAGGGATTTTTTCGAGGAAACCCTTTCAAGAAACCTTCAAACAAGCCTGAAATAACTTCTACATGCCTTAGCTGAAGGTGTTGTGGCGCAGTGGTGAAATCCTCTGGCATTGCAGCCAGAACAGTCAGGCGGACAGTGTTCGATCCCAGGTAGAGCCCCACCACTTGAGCGTCATGACAAGGGATCGCTGATTCGATTAGGTCTACTCTACTTCTGCGATCCCAGCTCTTGGCGCTAAAAAACGCAACTTCACCTTCACCTTAGCTTGTGTTGTCTCTTTGATTTTCAGACTGAAATTGCAGCCTGCCCGCAAAGGACCCTGGGTAGCAATAGCTCCTTATGCACATCCCTCAATGAACGCTCATTTTCAACGAAGCACTACAGCTGAACAGCTTACATTAACCAATGCTTTATTTCAGTGACATGTGTTATTCCACAAAAGGCATACAAATTGGGTCTAATTGAACGTTGAAATCATGAATCATGCATTTTGCGGGTAATCGTGGGCGTTCTTCCATCCAGCATGGGCAGTTTTTAATGAAGCCAAAAAGAGAACATAGGAATAACCTTGGAAATAGTGAAGTTGAGGTCAGTTTTTCATTTGATAAATCATTGGTTGATTTTGGTCTTAATCAATATTATATGAGCAAATGAATGATCAAATGAAGGCATGAATGCAAGATAAAGAAGAAAATATTATTGTCTTTGAGTAATGAGGCAATGGAATTAAAAATAAGGCAGGAATCTGAATAGCGTACGAAATTAATAACGAATTAAATAGATTTGGCAGATAACGGCATAGCAGGGGAGGATATTCCTGTTAAAGGTGCAAACGCAACAAAGGAGGAGCTTGATAATTATACAGACAAACAATGTAAATTCAAGTGATGAGGAATGAATGCTGACAACAAGCTATTGAGATAAAATAAAAGGTGGAAAGAGCTTCGTTTAAGGCACATCATTCAGGGGTACTTCAAGGCTCCCTTCTGGGTCCGCTAGGTTTTCTACAATAGCAACTACCGTAAAAGCTTGAAGGCAGAAACACCGCAATACGACAAAGAACAACAGCAAATGTGATTGAATTTATTTAATACCAATATCTGCCATATCCTACCGTAAAAGCTCTTCTTATCCCCCAGATGGCTTACTTAACTTCGGAGACTCCAATTTATCAAATGACGACGAAATAAATGATAGCTTGTTCTTTTACCTCGCATTTTGCGGAAAATGATACAAACAATTTTACAAGTAAAATACACAAATTCGACAGAGTTTTTGTCCCAAACAATATCGAAATTTAGTTGCAAACTTGTTTAGCAAATTAAATGGAAAGGCTTCAATGGTAACCTCTGGCATTTGGTATAAGTCGAGGGCGTAATAGAGAAGGGGCTTATCTAAATTTTGGCTAAGAAGGGAGGGGCTTATTAGAGAGGGGGCCTTTTTTACGGTATACATGAATACATGCATGCAGGATGCATGAATGAATGAATGAATGAATGAATGAATGAATGAATGAATGAATGAATGAACGAATGAACGAACGAATAAATAGAAACGCCGCGTACCAACATCGTAGTGAATACCTCGAAGTTTGCCACTCTGGAAATTTCCCTCTTTCTGTCCCGCATGCATTCCTTTCATGCTGAAGGTCTATGAAAATAAATAACAACATTCTTCAGAATTAAGATCCTTCATCAAACCTTCTAGCAATGGCACAAAAGAGATTGGATCGAGTCTTATACATTTAGTAGAAATCTGAAGACTTTTCAACAGGGCACAAAGGTAGCCTCACTACACAAGAACACTCAACTTGCGCTCATTTCATTGAAGTGAATTGATCATTTTGTTGAAGTGAATTGATGTTGTTGTTGTCGCTTCAGCGAGGGCCTCATTTCCCAATCTGAAAGTTTTCCGTACTTTCAACTCTTTCCTGAAGTTTTAAAAATCACTTGAATTCTTCGCAAAATATGCATAAACTGAGAAGTCAATTTTTTAAAGGGCTTGTGCAAGGTTAAAAGCTTGCATTTGCGAAGAGCAAAAGAATCCAAAAATATCTCATTCAATCAGGGGTGGAAAAAATAGTGGACCACAGCACCAATGGTCCCAGAAAGTTTTTCAGGTTACCAGAAAGAAATGAGAGAGGAATGCAAAGAAGAATGAAAAGGGATTCTGAAAGAAAAGCGAGAAAAGAGGGAAATTAATTTTCTAACGCAATGTAAACTTCCCAATTTCTCTTTGCATTTCAAACAAGTCTCTGGAAAATTTGACGTTGTTCAACCTAAGGAAGCCACTGTTTCTACCACTGTTTCCAGACAAAGGAGATTTCGAGTCACTGTTTATGACTCAGAAAGTAATCAGCTAAAAAGTAACCAAATATGCCAAAGTACAATTTATAGTGACTACAATTACAAATTGATAATCAACATTCAAAATCTTGTCAATGTATTACATATCATGACCTCTCACGAAGTGGACCTTTTTGGCACATTTGGTTCTCACAGAAATTTTTTCAAGAGTTTTTTGGTCCCAGAAATTAAACATTTTTTCTACCCCTGCATTCAATTTGAAATTGCACACATGCCGTGAACAAAGGATAGTCAAAGAAACAAAGCTGTGTCTGAGAGTTTTCCTTCTTCTATTCATAGAGAAGCCCATTTACCATTGCACGTTCATTTACCATTGCACGTTCATTTACCATTGCACGTTCCATTTAAGAAGATAACATTAATGAGACATACCCTTCGCTGTTCTTCGCTGAGCTGATTCCATCTTCTCATCGCTATTTCATAACATTCATCTTCACGGGCATTGGGATACTCCAATTTAATGGCAGCAAGAACCTAAAATTACAACAGAATTATAATTTTAATAAACTTTCAAATGGTATGAATTTGTACCACCAATTTGATAGTACAAGTTTGAATAAAGAATATTTCAGTGTGGATTCTGAATGTTTTTTCTAAATTTNCATTTACCATTGCACGTTCATTTACCATTGCACGTTCATTTACCATTGCACGTTCCATTTAAGAAGATAACATTAATGAGACATACCCTTCGCTGTTCTTCGCTGAGCTGATTCCATCTTCTCATCGCTATTTCATAACATTCATCTTCACGGGCATTGGGATACTCCAATTTAATGGCAGCAAGAACCTAAAATTACAACAGAATTATAATTTTAATAAACTTTCAAATGGTATGAATTTGTACCACCAATTTGATAGTACAAGTTTGAATAAAGAATATTTCAGCGTGGTATCTGAATGTTTTTTCTACATTTGTTAGCAGGTTAATAGATAAACAACAATATTAATATCTGAAAATGAAGAAATATTTTGACTATGGGCAATAATGCACCGTTGATGTGGCCTATATTATGATCAAAATTGTTGTTTCTCACTGTGTTGTTTCTCCTCCACGTGATTGCGAGGAAGGCTTGATAATGTTGCAATTCCTTCGTTCTTCTCTCGTCACAGCAAGGAATCGAATGCTGCCATTATTCAAATACAGTTGAAACTGTTGGAGCTCCTACGCAGCAATACGTTTTATTGCAACTTCTTTTTAAAGGGAAGTTTGAAATGAGACGTATCACTGCGTAGGAGCTCCAACAACGGTTTTAACTGTATTTTAATTTTAACAATGGCGGCAGTCGATTCCTTGTTGTGACGAGAGAAGAATGAAGGAATAGCAAAATCATCAAGCTTTACGCGCAATCCTGTGGAAGAGAAACAACACAGTGAGTAAGAATACAATTTTGATCATAATATAGGCCACATCAACGGTGCATTATTGCCCATGCTACAACGCTAAAATCCTTTCTCTCAAAATTTACTTGATTTCGACATTGCTGGAGAGCATTACTATTACTGGACAACATTGCTGGAGAACATTACTGGAGAACATTACTGGAGAACATTTCTGGAGAAGTGCTGTTTTTGAAGCCGCCATTTGCTTTGCCTTTCCTCTGCCATAAATCAGCAACCACTCGTCAGACTGACAAAAACAAGGTCTCTAACTCTAAGTTGAAGCCTGTCCTATGCAGCTGTGTAAAAGCGGCACAATGCGAGTTACAGCTCCTCCACAGACGCCACATGAACGGGGCACAATTTCTTTGAGATACTCTGCACGTCATCCTCTAACTTTCTAACGGTTTTTCTCGTTCATTGAATAAAACACACAGATCGAAACTAGACTAGGCTATCTGGCAATCTTTATTATGCAGGCATACCTTTGCTGTTCCTTCGCTAGTGCATTGAAGTTATCCCAAATTAATGTCACATGAGATTTGCGAAATCGCAAAATTACTCATCCAAGATATGCAACTGTTTTTATTCACGAACATTTTGCTATATTTGCGGGAAATTCTTACGTGGTATCTAATTTGAGACGCCTAGATAGTGACTAAAATAATAGCCAGGAAAGTAAATAGCTAATCGGTCGTATGATTAAACGAAAAGATACTTGAACAACACCTGCAACTAATAATTTCATTCATTCATGATTCTTTTTTGGTGCTAGGCCACTGTGACCCGTCATACCTGCTAATCAATGAAGACCAGTCAATACTACACCGACTGCTACAACGGCAAGCAACTTATCATTTCTTCCTTCATGAAGATCAACAAAAGACATATCAAATACAAACCTGTAAAATCTGAAACTTATTCATGAATACTTTTTAGTCGTTTATCTCTTGATCTTTCTGTTTCTTTTATAACATGCCTTCAAGCCCTTTTAGCTAAACTATAATGCATACAGCACCAGTATTAATGGCTTCTTTAAGTGGCTTCCACTTGCTAAATGCATGTACCCTGAACAGGTACCCGTATATTTTCAAATTATTTCAAACTCGCCACCCGGTATGACTCTGACTATCTAACGAGACCCCAACAACGAAATCTCTAACAAATGTTTGGACTCTATAGGGGGTAGGAATTCATTTCTTTCAAGCTTAAATAGGATGAATAGCATTGTAATTAGCGTGAATAGGCCTGAAATCTATTCTAATAAAGATTTTGATTGATCTAAATTGCAATGTGCGAGAATAAATTTTTCAGGAAAACAAAGTCGCCCAGCCTCACCACATGAAGTGAACACATAGCCACACCTATTATTAAGATAAAATAAGAGTTCTCTCATTTTATCTTGCTATTATGCAGTAATTATTTTAGGAATGGATGAGAAAAAACAGTGTGTAGACAATCAAATGAAGCATCCGAAATAGAGAACAACTTATATCTGTCTGTTGGCTACGTAAACAGATAAAAACAGCTGAAAATGTGGCCTATTTTCCATTAGATTGTCTTCTATTCAATACAGAAACCTCTCATGGAAATTATACAAACTGTAGAATGTGAAGCCCTTGCTTAGCCTTTCATTCGCACTCTCTTAACATGCAACCTTGTTTCAGCATGTTATTCAGTACGAATTTGCCACTTATTATCATTCAGATTCGCTGATGATGAACCAAGTTTGGTTTGAAATGCACAAAAACATGTCTTACTAATTACTTAAATTTTATCCTTTGGATGACTTTACCATTTATGTCTACCACTGGAATATCACATGGACATATTCATTTACAAAACAACAATATGGGACGTTGTTAAAATGAAGAATTACAAAATGATTGTCGTTGCTAGCCCCATTCTCACTTTCATTATCAAACTGTGCTTTCCACTAGGTTTATCGGCAGATATTGATCTCAAATAATTGATCAAGATAGTCTGTTGGGAACAATAAATTATGCAAGCTATCTAAAATATAGATTCCAAGATATCTGCAAAATCAGTTTTATTGCACATTGATGTACGTCCATTTAATTCTTCCTTTGAGATCTCCTCTCGACAGGAGAAGCCAAAGATGTAAAGTAAGCTCTGTAGATTGGGAAGATGTTAACCAAGTAGGTCTATAAAGTTACCCTCAATATTTGCACTCAAAGATTAAAACCAACCTGATTTGTAAACTTTTCATATCCACTCTTGTCGTGCATTTGTGTCAAACTAGTGCCATTCTTGTCATGCACTTGGGACAAACTAGCACTTCTCTGTTCTATTTCTCTGTTCTGGCTCTCATCTCCAAATCTGCCAAAGGTTGTTGGAACCATTGAGGGATACGCTGCCTGCAAAGAAAGAGATTTTCAATGATTCTCATTCTCAATAATGATTATGCTAAAATAAAATTTAATCACAAAGAATTTCTAAATCATCCTATGTATCTGACTCAACTAAACAATGAACTTCTCGTGCATCTTTCAATTAATAGGAAACAGATTTTCTTCTCTTTCAGTTCTTATTGACCTGTTGTGAAGTAATTTTCATTAAAACCCTAACCCGGTCTGCCAAAATACGTTTTATGAAGCCTTAACCCTGCAATCCCAGCACTTGGTGCTGGTGCTTAAAATGCAGCTAAAACTTCACCATTCCAATAAAAAGTTGGCACTAAAAGCTTCATTCAATTGCTGAGAAGTTTTATGGATTACACAATTAAAATAATTTATATATCAAGGGGACCAATTTCTTCAAGGACTATGGTACAAATTCCATACAAATTTTTTAGAGGTATGAAAGACTGTAAGAATATTTATACAAGAAGTCCAAAAGTCCTAGAAATGAAAAATTTTCAAAGGATTTTTAATAGATCTGTGGTAAAAATAAACAATGTTATTCTACACACAGCCGAGCGGATCCATTACTGTTCTGCAAATAAGACAAATAATATTTTCAATTACGAGGAAAAATTGATAATGTGCAATAGCTTACCTGTAGAGCTTGCACTGGCTGAACTTTCACAGTCCTTTCTTTTCCAATTGAAGTTGTTGCTACAGGACCAGTTTCTTGAAGGTCATCATATTCTGTTGGTAAAAATCACAGCATAAAAGATAATTTTATTGAGGCTGCTGTAAGAATCCTCTAGTGAAGGTGAAGTTGCGGATTTTAGCGCCAAGCGCTGGGATCACAGAAGTAGAATAGGCCTAATCGAGTCCACAACCCCTTGTCATGTCATGACGCTAANTAAAATGCAGCTAAAAACTTCACCATTCCAATAAAAAGTTGGCACTAAAAGCTTCATTCAATTGCTGAGAAGTTTTATGGATTACACAATTAAAATAATTTATATATCAAGGGGACCAATTTCTTCAAGGACTATGGTAGAAATTCCATACAAATTTTTTAGAGGTATGAAAGACTGTAAGAATATTTATACAAGAAGTCCAAAAGTCCTAGAAATGAAAAATTTTCAAAGGATTTTTAATAGATCTGTGGTAAAAATAAACAATGTTATTCTACACACAGCCGAGCGGATCCATTACTGTTCTACAAATAAGACAAATAATATTTTCAATTACGAGGAAAAATTGATAATGTGCAATAGCTTACCTGTAGAGCTTGCACTGGCTGAACTTTCACAGTCCTTTCTTTTCCAATTGAAGTTGTTGCTACAGGACCAGTTTCTTGAAGGTCATCATATTCTGTTGGTAAAAATCACAGCATAAAAGATAATTTTATTGAGGCTGCTGTAAGAATCCCCTAGTGAAGGTGAAGTTGCGGATTTTAGCGCCAAGCGCTGGGATCACAGAAGTAGAATAGGCCTAATCGAGTCCACAACCCCTTGTCATGTCATGACGCTAAAGTGATGGGGCTCTACCAAGGGACCAAACCCAGTCCACCTGACTGTTCTGGCTGCAATGTCAGAGGATTACACCACTGCGCCATAACACCTTCTGGACATTGAGTATCAGAAGACATCCTGGACAATGAGTATCAGAAGAAATTTGATTTAAAAGCTAAAAATAGATACATTTACAATTTAAATAAAATTCTAATTTAACTACCGGTAAAAATACCCCTAATTGTAATGGCAGATAGAATTAAAAGGTTGAATTGACCTTATTTCCATAATGGTCCCCACAGAGGTGGTTGCTTAAATGGAAAATAATGTAATGTTGCTTGTTTGTCCTTATAGTTGAAAACCATATTTAATGAGAGTTCACTTCCAAAACCTCAGCTACACAAGGTGACTCAAGAAACAAGAAATGAGGGATTTTATGAGGTAGCAACACACTCTTAAGACAAAGTTGAACAGTGTCCTAAACAGATATACAATACAGTAGGCTCTCATTTTCAATAATATACTGACTTGACAGAGCTTTTAGCTAAATCTTGTTAAGTGTGAAACCCTTCATGTCCAAGGATATACTTTGTTTTTCTTCACTTATTACAAAGACCATGCTCTCAGTGTTTATGTGTCCTTTGAAATGTTAACAATCAATCATATTTTGATAGGTTGTGCTGACCTAGAAACGGAAATAAACCAACAGTAACTCACCTAAAGGTTCAACCTTTATAATCACATCATCATTGTTGTAGTTCTGTCCCATTTGCGGAGTTACACTTTGGCTGGATCCACCAGAAGATACCCTTCCATCACTCATGATTATTTCCTTTATCTGACTTTGATGTTCTGGAAAGTAGTAAAAACAACTTTGTTTTAGAAGATAATAGAGTAAACTGCTTTGAAAGTTATATCATAAACAAATACGTATATCTTAGACGATTTAAAAAAGTTAGATTTAAAAGATATCTTGTTTTACTTGGCACATGCTCACACTGGCACATGTACATACAGGTAAGATATTGTCTTGCTACATCATCCTTATTCCACAAGTAAGTTTGTACAAGCAATTTGCTGGTAGTTGTTTTTAATCCCAATGCCATACACATCACAAATGAAAACATTATCAATGAGAGAAATTTGGACCCTATTGCAAGAACAGAAAATAACTGAAAAAGTTAACTTCTATCTGAATACTTCTCATTAAAATTTAATTTTCCAAAATACATTTTCCTGTTTTCAAGGAACTGACATTTTTCTTTGCATAAGTTTTGTTTCTTATCACTCTTGGTTTCACAGCTCAAGACCTATTACAGGTTATTTCATGGTACACTTTTGGTTATTCCTACTTTCCTGAAAGCAAATTCAATTCTTCCTTGATCGAAAACTATCTGTGGTTTTCAAAATACCACTTTGTTTGTTTAAGGCAAAGTTGCAATTGTTAAGATCGATGGGACTTTTTAGTAGCTAAGCGATGCAAGAGGATTGTACCTTTTGGATTTCTACAATTCCTCTAAAGGTGAATCTAGAGGAAAAATCTGAGTGATTCAACTCATTCCGAGTCAACATTTTTGCAAGTGCAAATATTCATCACACGCTTATATAAGAACCTTGGATCAGCACTCAATACTAAAAGTTTCTTAATTTTACATGAAAAATTCGGTGTTTTAGTAGTAAAAGTTTCTCGATTAGTTTCTTATTTTTTTGGGGTCTTAAATTGCATTATGGTTTGAAGTTGAGCCTTCTTATCGACAAGAAGGGCCTGCATTTTGCATTGATATTGTCACCACAAATAAACCATGCACATTAAGGTAAAATGAGTTACAAATTTTTGCAGTCAAATTATATATTTACCAAAGCAATGCCGTAGAAAACCGTAATCTACCGACTCTCATTCTAGAGATAACATTTTAGAGTTTCTTAATTTTTCTTGACCGTAGTACTAGAGTTTCTTAAATTATTGGTTTCTTATAAACCTGTTTCTTATAATAAAAAAATATGCATCTCCACTTGGCGGAAAACTATCACGATTCAAACTCTCCTCGCTCGATGCTCAATTTCAGTTTCCCTGGTAACAGGTCTTCATAGCGTGCTGATTGGTTCTTTGAGAGAGCGATTCGGCAAAAAGTGGAAACATATCCTACTTTTCAGCACTCAAATTTTTCTGCGGCGACTTTATGTTGAACGGTAACTAACTGCAGGTATGTGTAGCACAGAAAAATTCAAATCATTCGACTTTTTCCGTCTAGTGGAGATTCACCTTAATTAATGTTGTGAAAAGCTATCTATATACTATAGGTAATGGGGAACAAACTTAACTAAGAAGCAGATTGACTGGGTAGTCCAATATACCTATGCCTATCTATTACTATTATAGTATTATTAATATTTGCAAAATATTTCTATTTTGCCTTTTCATTGGAACTCTTTCTTGCAATTTGGCATCAGGCCAAGTTCATTCCGGCCAAAATAGACTAGCATAATCTATATTTTATCTCATTGGTTATTTCATCAGCAGTGCCATTAATCTCTTTGCTTGAATAAAAAGAGCGCCACAACACAAACGTGAACTTCTGTCTGACACTACAATATGAGTAGCGTAGGCTTGTAGTAGGCCTAGGCCTAGTGAATACACCTCAAACCATGAATGAGCCTCGCAAACTCTATACTGGTCAACTTTAGTTCTGTTTCCCAGCAATTTCAATCTCATAGTGTTGTAAAAGTATAATAAAAAGTAAAGCAATATACCTGATACTTTAGTACCACTGTAAAGCAACTCTATTTTATCACTTTTTGACTAATCTTGAGTCTTTTTTGTTTTGACTTTTGCGTCCAGGTGTCCCGCCACGAGTTCAACATGCGAGACGAAATCTCCTCCGCAACACAGCTTTTGAAGTTACAACAACAACAAAAGCAACCACAACAGCAATCCAGCAATGATCTCCAACAAAAAACCCGCGAAATTCAAATTTTGAAAGCCACATGGACTGCAAGACTACGCACACTGGTCGTAAGGAACAATTTTTGCAAGACAAATATAGACAATAAGGTTTGGAAAAGGGAGGAGCTGTGATTGCTATCTTGAGTACGAAAGCAAACATTGTAATCCAGTCAAAGGACAAACATCGGAGGGGCTACATTTGAAAATATTTGAGAAGCCGAATTCTCAATCCGTACAGTTTCGTAGATTTGAGCATATCTAAGAACGTAACTACAGATTGGGTTACAATTTCAGTTAAAGTGTATCTTTTGCAAATGTGTTCCAGGATAGGTATGAAAATGGTGCTAATTTGTTGTGGGACAGACAGAAAATGTTCTGAAGAAACTAAGAGAACTATAGGCCTGACGAATCCACACTTTCAAGACAAGAGCGCCA
This sequence comes from Aurelia aurita complex sp. Pacific, assembly GCA_004194395.1. Classification (NCBI taxonomy): domain Eukaryota; kingdom Metazoa; phylum Cnidaria; class Scyphozoa; order Semaeostomeae; family Ulmaridae; genus Aurelia; species Aurelia aurita complex sp. Pacific. The sequence goes on from REGL01000308.1 coordinate 63,902, forward strand.
AAGAGGAGCTCTTTTATTATTTGAGAGTTTTGCATTTTTTTAGTCCAGAATCCTGGTTTGCATGCAAAGTTCCATACAAACTTTCTGCGCTTGAAACCTCTTCATTGGACACTCCAACCTCGTTTCGTCTTGTTTGTCATCTTACCTAGCCTCTGAAAAAACTAATCTAAATCGAAAATCTCACTGACAACGATCTTATCAAATATAAATTTCAGTTGCTAACTACAAACATTGGTTAGTCTTTACAGCTGCAAGTCGGCCCATCCCATTGTGCCATAAGTCGTGCAACAGTGGAACAGCCTCCACATAGCAAAAAGAACAAAAATGAGACTAGTTCTTGTTATACTTATTGCTATCTTCATTTCATCAAAGACGAAGCTCTTTATCGAATCCAGATTTATTATGGGTGTGACTAAAATATATATTCACATCACAAATAGAAATAACAGCCAGAATATTACGACAAAGAAAGTTGCAAAGTAATCTAAAGTTCTTACAGGGCTACTGTTGCTATTCTCAATATCAACCGTGGCCTCTTTTTCGTCGAATTCAGTTGGCGTATTTTGCTGCAGTGAAATAAAACTAGATGCACAATTCACACCAACACCACAAAACTCTTCACAAGGAGGGCAAATTAAAGATCCATTTACTTTCCAATTATTCATTAAACCAGATATCTCAAGTCGTTTGCCTTCTCTGCTACAATGATACTCTTTGCCCCCAACCAGCAAAATTAGGCCTTTATCTGAACATTTATAGCGGTAGCACCCGCTGCCCCAGTCTAGCATTGTGCGAGTCAACAAGCCTTTCCTTGCTGTCCAATGTCTACCATGTTCGACACATTTCGATTTCTTGCTGTACGCTTCTAAAGCATAATTCTTGTCACTTTGTGCAGCGTTTTCACCAAGAGTGCATGTTGTTCCACGTTTTCTGCCACTCTCATCAGTAAGGGTAAATTTTTGATAAAAGGGGCAGAAATCTGCTAATTCCACAGCTCCACCATAAGTTGATATATCCTTCACAGTGGCTTTCCCTAAACGATCAAAGTATTGAAACTCACGTGGTAAGGTACTTGTGTATTTAACGAGATTGCATAACGCAAGTGAAAGTTTAGTGTGAGTGCATTTCATATGTAATGGCGATTGCTTCAAAGTGGCACAAAATGGCGCAGTCGATAACTTCTTACTAATTCTATCCGCAATCCACGCTCTGCAGTTATTTTTCACAAACTGGCACCCAAGACCTTTACCCCAATCTAACACTTGTGCCATACCATAATCAGCTTTGTACCAACCAGTGTCCTCCATAAGAGCTAACGTGACTCTTGAAAACACTGGATGTTGTGTATACGTACCAGTCATAGCCTCATTTTCAAATATCCTCTTCTCCCAATGGGTCAACGCTGTTCCCTCACCCCCTTGATTCTCAAGCTCCGCACCTTCCAGGTCAGGACATTGAAAATGTTTCCTTGCCTCTCTACGAACATTTGGAGTGACAATCATTTGTACCTGGTGCTCTTTATGTCCTCCAGACACACTCCATTTCTTGCGAACAACATATTTCATGATTTTCTCGTTCCAGTAATATAGCTTCGTTTTGTTGTTATAAGGTGGTAGGCCATGTTTGTCTCGAGGAACCAATGGCTTCCCATCTTTATCGCGATAGAACGCGAATAAACCAACGCTAAATCCTAACGCGTGATAGATCTCGTGTTTGACTGTTGCAAGTAGATTCTCAAAACTCTGAGCATCAGTTTCAAGCTTCCCTGGGCAAAGATTTGCAAAGCCCGCAACAGGCCTATTCAATGCATTTTCTTGCTGGCAGTACGATGCATATGCCACTATATTCGACTCATGGCAATGCTGCGTCGGTATTGCTGATACAAACAAGATGAAATCTGCATTTTTACCAGCTGCTTTCTTGTCTGCATCTTTATTCTTAATCTTGCAATCATATCCATGCTCGTTACAGACCCTACAATGATCTAGAAACGAAGCTGGCACCTTAACAGGCCCACAAGATGTAGCTAAACACTCCCCTTTACAATACTGGATATCTCCTCCGCTATTTCCATCACTGTCTTTCAGGAAATACGAATTATCTTTACACATCCATTGTAATTTAATTTGCTCCTTCGTAGATCGAACCGAGTAAGTCAAATGGAAGTAATTCACAGCTGTGGGGATCAAGCGTTGTTTCACTAATTTTTGTTTCGCTAATGATAGAATATTGACACTTGCATCATAGTGAATCTGGAATCGCAGTTTCTGGTCAAATGGTCGATTTTTTATGTAATCTATATGTCCGATTCTGACTCCATGTACAACATCATGTGATTGTGGAATCCAATGATGTGCTTGAGCGTTTAATGTGATGCTTAGGACATACGGTAGCCAAAGAAATAGCATTATCATTGGAACTACTCTCAACTCGCTTCTGAAAAAAGAGGAAATTACTAGACATTAAAGGTCATATGTCATGAAGTAGATTGGTTAATGCAATACAATTCTCTCTATTGTTTATTACAAAGCACAGGATCGAGGCTGAATTTTCATTGCAATAAAAATTCATGAAACAGAAATAAAAAGTCTCGAAACAATGGAATTCCACTCCAAACTTGTTTGTTGTATTAACCAATTGCTAATGTGACATATGTGCTTTAAATATATGGAAGAAACAGAAAAGGCTAAATTCGCTAAATTTATGATATTAACAGCTGCAGGAGTTTATTTTGTAAGTCAAAAGATTTTAAGCGTTCACCTTCGCAATACGTTCAAGTTTCAACTAAACCTTGATTCATAGGCGTTATAAAGTGGTAAGAGCTGGATTTGGTAGATCATTTCAAATGCCTTATTCTATCAGAGCTTTGATGGAAACAGTTCTAAGCTTCCTCATATTTAGCACATGAACAGCTGGGCTCTTATCTATCTATCTGGCATTTGTATACTATGGGTAAAAAAAAAAAAAAAAAAAAAAAAAAAAAAAAAAAAAAAAAAAAA
>REGL01000308.1:87355-97363 GCA_004194395.1 Aurelia aurita complex sp. Pacific
GTATAAAAATAACGCTCGATCCAGGCTCTTTTGTAGAATAGCTAAAAGGTCTATTATAAATATAAACATTAAAGAAGAAATTAACTAATATAAATTTAAAGTTACATTTACAAAGGGAGGATGTGTCCATGTATTGGGGGTTTGCAGCAGAAATAAAAATGCTCAGTTGCGTGAATGAATTTTAGAGTCGCCCCTGTGAGTCCTTTATTAATGTAAGGTTGTAACCTTTCATTGCCATACAGAATGAGCTCAACTAATTCCCAATGTTTGCACTCCATTCTGAAGCATAAAATACGCAACTGCAGAGAAGCATAAAACCTTTGCTCGTTTCCATAATTCAATTCAATGAAAATCTGAAAGGTATCGTTGTTGTTGTTGCAATGATAGGGACTATGTATTGAGTATAGGTAAGTTATAAGTCAAGCTGTATATTGCAAAATGTATGAAGGGAAATACTATGCGGCCGTGAAGGACCATAAAGGGAAAACGAATATGCAGAAACGAGAACTGTTATCTGCTACTTTTTGACGTAAATTCTTTTATGTTTTTGAGATCTCTTTGATTTGCTTCAAGTTTGGTAGAAATTATTTTGTTGATATTTACATATGATCTCTTGAAGTAGCTGTTTGTCTCCAAGAGCAAATGACGCTAGACAGAAATTTTGAAATAAGTAAATTTTGGATTTTCTAGTGCAAAAAATAATAGACTACGGTAAAGTAGCTTATTCCTTGATTGACAAATTATTGCATATCTAATGTTGAAGCACTTCGACAACGTGTCGATCTCGGATACGAGCCTTTGCTCTAAGCTATGCAAACCATTTGACGTCATTAGTGCCCAGAACCCTGAAAGTTATCTTTCGCCAAGAGCTGCTAACTTTGCAAGCTCCTACATTGATGATACAGAGACGAGAGATTTCAGAAAGCGATATACCGTGATAGAGCAACTTTTGAACCTTAAATTTAGCACAAATAATGATCAACGAACAGTTTGTGCATTGGAGAAACGAAGAGATTCACACATTGATTGACGTTACCTCTGAGATAGCCAATCAGATTGTTGTATTTCTTTTGTAGAAAGAAGCTGACATGCCAAGCAACAATCGGACGGGCCATAACTTTATTGTTCCTGGCAGCATCAACGCAAATAACGAGATTTATGGAATGCACATTTCTGCTTTGAACTTGCCACAACATTGGTATCATGGAATTGCTTTGTTTAGATTCAAGGATTCTGGATGCGCAAACTACGTGGACATGAAACATAAAGCAGCGACAGGCCCAAACAGCTTTCTATCCATCAACTACAGAGTGAGTTGCAAACTGCTGTCTTTGAGGGGTAGGCAAGAACGGCATTTAAACGCACCAAATGATGTGCTTCTGTTGTCCTGAAAGAAAAGAAATGACGACTTGTTCCGAACAGCTCTTTAGTGATTATTTATGAGACCTCTTTTAAACTTGATGTTTGTAAAAGGACCCAATCACAAGTAACTCATGATCTTCATTATCATCGGTCAAAATCAGAATCACGCCCAGAACCACTGTCACCTAAGGGTCTTTGTGGGCACAGTGAAATTTCAGAATCTCTGAAAATCAAATTGGACCTCCATTTGGTCTAAATGGAAACTATAGATCCACAGTGCAATCAGTTCAACAACTTCCCGTTTAGGGAAAATTTGATTTTCAGGAAGTCTGAAATTGTAGCGAGGACCTTGACTGATTACAATTATCGCTATTGATAGACTGGTGGATATTGTTGTTGCTGTTATTGTTGCAATAACTGGGACTATCTCGTGATGTTAGTTTGCCTTATATTTCAATCTCATTTTCCAGGTGCCCATCAAGCTTGTTGATTTGCTGACGCCAGGTCGTTCTTTCATGGCTAACATGGGCTTAGGAGTTGGACGAGCATTCACATATCTAGAAACATGCGAGGTATCATTCTCTTATCCAAAACTTCTGATACTCATATTTTTTTATAAGAAACTAAGAATTTGGGCCAGTACTGGAAGTTTCTTAAAATTATCAGATTTTGAGAACTCAGAGTTTCTTACGAGTTTCTTAGAGGTTCCATAACAATCTTCATGTTCACTACCTGTGCCCTCGTGAACATTTCAAAACAAGGTTTTTTAAGCCTTTCCAATGTTTAGACATTACTCCAGTACCTTACGAGTGATATGATACAGGAAACAAGTGAAAGTAAAGTAAAAACATGTTGAGGATTTCCTTTATAAAAATAAACAGTTTCTTAGCTTATATTTTCCCAGTACTCGAGTTTCTTAATTTTTTAGCGATCCGAGAGTTGAGTTTCTTATGAGCAGCTTCTTACAAGAAAAAATACGTGTACTGTTAGAACGTGGGGGGGGGGGCAATATGGAATAAGAACCAACGAAGTGGGAGAGGAAGGGGAGCAGAAGTAGACTTTTTAGCTGTTCTTGAAAGAGCCTGGATCGAACGATACTTTAATACATTTTGTAGAATTTTCGAATGTGCACAATAGTGATAGAAGCTCAAGAAAATCAATGGGAGCTGTTAAACTCAACGTGATTTTCAACTTCTTGAATAAGACAATGACTGACTCATGCATATTGACATGCAAGATATGGAATATATATAAAAGTTTATTTTGAAGTCATTAAAACATACACTATGGCTAAGTCCCACGGTTCTCTCAAATGAAAAATAAACAATATGATTCATATATTCAAAGCCAATCAAAACACTTTACTTGTCATCAAGAGAAAGTTAATGCGAAGGGAATTGTTGTTGATCTTCTGCACTGTCAAAACTTTCTAAAAAATTACAATGTTTACCAAAAAATCTCCTTGGTTTGGGTAAAACTCACTGTGAAAGATTTCCAAATACAAATCATGAAATCTTTATGACGATTAGTTATTATGAATAATTTCAGCTGCGAATGTTTGATCCAAAGTGGAAATGTTGATTTAATGAATAAAGGAAAAATCAATAAACAACCAAGTTAATGAACAGTATAAGTTTGCTTGGATGAACAGATGTGGTGATTAAAGGATTTTTAAAACTAACGTGCAATCTAAGATTTAAAAAGCAATCTATTTTTACGTTACGGCATCGTACATTAAAGGGAATCTAAGCACATATAAGCCTTTGATAAATATAGCCCTGCAACGACAATTGGCGGTGACACGTGGTAACCCATATTTGGGTAGATGATCTACGTCAATAGGAAATACTGATATCTGATAGGCTAGAATTTGACCTCAAATGGCTTGAGCCACTTTCTTATGCTAACATTCCATTTAATATTCACACTGACGCAGTTAAACCAGCTCGATCCAACCAGTTTAAATTTATACGAACCAAATGCATTCGATTTGTTGGACTGACCAATTAGGAGGCCCCATTCGATAACCAGACTTGTTTAAAGAGCCACTTGTCACCCAGGGTCCTTTGCGGGCAAGCTACACGTTTAGAACACCCTTGATCCCAATTACCAATCCACCTTTATTCAACTAAATCCACGGGCAATTATACACTGATGTTTTGCAACGGGTAACTCGTAACAAGAATAAGAATAACATAATTTCTTACCCATTAGTTGCCCAGTTCTCTTCATCTGCAAATCTTTCGATCAATTTGTGTGGAAAAGATCAGGAAACTCTGCAGGCAACATTGTTTTCTTTTGTCTCTCTCTCTCTCTCTCTCTCTCTCTCTCTCTCTCTCTCTCTCTCTCTCTCTGCTTTGCTCCTTCGGCCGCCACATTGCAACGGTGCTCCTTCGGCCGCCACTTCAGCCGCCACTTCGGCCGCCACATTGCAACGGTGCTCCTTCGGCCGCCACATTGCAACGGTAGCAATTAAATTCCATACTCAATGCTCTTTCATACTCCATGTTCATTGCTTCTTCATTTTTGAATGTTCTAATTTCAGGTTATGGTGTCAGATGTTCTTGATCTGAGGCGTTACAAAGCAAGTCAGCCGACTTTTCGACAACACCAGACATACTTTTTGTTTGGGGATTGTTCGAATGCATACATATCACATTTACCAACAAAATGCAAAGATTTTCAGCAGGTATTTATGAAGTATTAAAGGTAAATATTCTCTGTAACATAACTGATAACCAAAAAAAATCTCCACGAGCAAGATAATGCCTAGCTTCCAAGAGGCAAATGAAATGAATACAAACGCATGTCGTTGAAATACCTACAGCTTCTCTAGACAATTTTGGGCCCAAAAACCCACCCATATGGGCGGGACACACCCGTACCCTGAACATGTTATGTACCCCCCCCCCCGGGGTTGACAGAGCTCCTTAAAACCCTGCCAATCATCTTCTATTTTAGGTTCTTAAACTGAAACGTAAACCAGCACTCGTGTCAACTGCAATGCTCAAGAAAGGACTCGTCATTACATTCCCTGAACTTAGCGGCTCACCATCGACGGATTCAAATGGAAGGATCAACGATCCACTTGCAAAGGGAGAAAATTTAGCCACTTTCCGTGATGAAGATTTCAGAATTGAAGTTCAAGATGGATATCAATTAGATAGTTTTATTATCAATATTGGATGTTAGATCAAACATTGTGTCCAGTCTTTATTTATCTATTTATTTAATTCATTCTTTATTTATTCATGAAATGTAACATTTATTGCACAGTACCAAGAGTACTTTATGGATTTGAATGAATCAAAGTCTACTTAATACCTGAAACTAGACTCACTACATAGTCCCAATTCTTGCAGCAACTACACCACAACAACAACAACAACATCAACAACAACAGCATCAATCTTTACATTTTTGAATTGAATTGCTTGCTTAAACTGGTTGGAGGCTGAGCGTCCATCAGTCAATCAATAGCGACCACTACGATTATGTAATCAATATAAACCGAAAGACGAAATAATTTTTATTGTTTTTCGTGCATTGTTAAAAGACTGAAAATATAGTTAATGTTTAGTCCTAAAGATACAAAAAATTGGAAAGAATACTGCGCTCCTTCAGCTATCAAACTGAATTCGATTCATTCCTATCCCAACCCATCCATAAAATTCCAAATATCTAAAAAGACCGTTGTAAAATTCTACGATTTGTTTCCTTTGACCAAATGACTTGAAAAAAACTTCAGCAACTTTGCTGTAATTCTACCGTTGGCCTTTTCAGAAATCTTTTCAATATCTTATGAAATTATTGCATATCTGGAGGTCAATAGAATTTTACACCGACATTAGTAAAGATTTGGAACCTACTGTATGCTCATAGCAATTGCTGCGGTAGCAGTCTTGTCGAATTACCAATATTTCAATTATAATAACTAACATTGTCTTCAAGTTCGATAAATTTGTTGTTATTTGTTTTGAAAGCGTTAACTCTCTGCTCCCCGTTGAGTTTGTCTATCATTTTAAGCGTTGATTAAGTACCCATAGTGCATTCCGGAGGCAGTATGACTCTCATTGGATGGAGGGGCCTCCTGTAAAATACAAGTTCTTTAGATTTTCTAAAGCGGACTATTACTTTAAGGATTTAAAGGACATATGTCATGAAGCTGATTGGTTCATGCAATACAATTCTCTCTATTGTTTATTACAAAGCACAGGATCGAGGGTGAATTTTCATTGCGATGAAAATTCACGAAACAGAAATAAAAAGTCACGAAACAATGGAATTCCAATGGAAATCCGAAACAATGGAATTCCACCAATTACTAATGTGACATATGTGCTTTAAGGGAAGAAACGATAACGGAGAGAAACTTTCGCGTTTTTGGCTGGAAATTCGCTAAAGTTTATTCCGCCAAATTCCCATTTTGGTCCATACGCGAAAATTAATTCTAGAAATTTCGTGATTTTTCGAACTCGCTAAAGTGTCTTCCCAAGAAACGCTCTTCCCTTCATGGAATCTATCAATGGGGATGACCAATCACCACCTCGGTACGTCAGTTAATAACCTGGGATACATATTCAAATATGGGAACTTAATCTGAGCTTATTACATATAATATCCTCGGCCATACCATTCGGAAACCTAACATAGCACACACTACTGTATACCTACTACTCGCATAGCATAACTACTTTAGGAGTCTGGACTCTAGTCTCTATATATCATTATATTATACAGTACCATGCCACAACGAGGACTAACATTTTCCTCAATCATAACATTTCATGCTCTCCTTTTATTGGATAATAAAAGTAATTGTTACAGCAAGCCAATTGGAGAACTTGCCTCCCCTGATGCCTCGAAAAGCTGTCTTGCAAGTTTCTTGCAGGAAGTAGCAACAAATCTATTGCTAACAATACCGNCGAACTCGCGAAAGTGTCTTCCCGCGAAAGTTTCTTCCCTTGATGGAATCTATCAATGGGGATGACCAATCACCACCTCGGAACGTCAGTTAATAACCTGGGATACATATTCAAACATGGGAACTTAATCTGAGCTTATTACATATAATATCCTCGGCCATACCATTCGGAAACCTAACATAACACACACTACTGAATACCTACTACTCGCATAACATAACTACTTTAGGAGTCTGGACTCTAGTCTCTATATATACACATCATTATATTATACAGCACCATGCCACAACGAGGACTAACATTTTCCTCAATCATAACATTTCATGCTCTCCTTTTATTGGATAATAAAAGTAATTGTTACAGCAAGCCAATTGGAGAACTTGCCTCCCCTGATGCCTCGAAAAGCTGTCTTGCAAGTTTCTTGCAGGAAGTAGCAACAAATCTATTGCTAACAATACCAATATGAATGCAGAACAATTCATAACAATGAGCAGCACCAGGTGACATATTTGGAAAACAATGTCTTACCAAGTCATTGTAAAAATCTCCAGATATCACCCCAGTCCGATTACAGTTGTAATTTGCTTGAGGAATTCTTTGGACTGGAAGCGATTTCCCCATCGTATCTTCAAACCAAATGTGATAGGAGTATGTGAAATCGCCTTGCTTGATGTAAAATGTCGAGAACCCCTGTGTTACATGATTTTCTGCATACTGCCACATTTCCCAGACATTTTGTTTGATAATATGCTGCACTGTGTCAGTGGTTGTCGTTTGTTGGTTGATGGATGGAGCTATTAGCTGGTTTGTTGCTCTGTTCACGTAAATGAAATGCACCAGTCCTGGGAAATCATTGTTATAAGCTGTCATTGTCACATTTCTTTGCCCACGGACTTGAAGATAACTGCTATAGTGTGATAATTTATTGACAGCCAATTCATGAATCTTGGCCATAATCTTGATGTGACGTTCTACTCTTCCATGTTTGGGAGGATGAGGAATGATGAAAATGAATGTAAATATGGCTTTGGCTCCCTTTACAATTTCAGTCAATGATGAGAAAAGTTTTGGTGGCATTTCCTTTCCTGCCTCTGACTCTAAGTAAGTCTTTACACCATTATATTTTGCACTTTCCCAGCGGTCCCTCAGCGCTGTCACATAATTCTGTAGCACCTCATATTGAAGTTCTGCCTGACTAGAAATTGCATCTGTAAGCTTTTTCAGCAATCCATCAAGCTTGTCAAAAAATTTGCCAGAGGAACTTGGCTCTTTGAATGCTGTTGCCTTTTCTTTATCAAGTAAGATCTTCAAGGACTTCAGTGTTTGACATATAAATACAGCATATTTACTCATTCTATGCTCAGACAATGTCACTAATATAGTAGCTGAGTCAAGTTTGATGAAATCAACAGAATGGGGCACATAGGGACAATCTGCTGTCTTCAGAAACATTGATATCTGATGATGTTTTGGCATTTCTTCATTTGGACCTAATCCTAGACTTGTCTGAGCCTCTGTGATGGATGGACTTTCGGAGGCTGTCTCAGAGTTCTCACTAGCACTTGGGGGAGTGTTGCTCTTCGGAAAACGGGGGGATTCTGAATCAAATTCTGACGATGGTGACTGTGGTTCTGGAGTGTCTGCGTCAAATTCTTGAATTTCTGGCATTGAAACTGGAGATCCTCCATGAGGTGTGTGAAATTTCTCATGGGTAGGAAAACTTGACTCAATCATTGGTGTTGATTTTGCAGAAAGATAATCAGTGGCTGAACTAGGGGAATCGTTTGGTTGATTTTTTGAAGAAATTTTTGGTGTTTTTTGTTTCTCAACAGATTTTGGGATTGAATTTTCTTGCCTGCCAAAAGGACTTGATTGTTCATCTTGATTTGTTTGACTTGCAAGTTGTGGAGGGGCTTTGTTTAAGGAAAAAGGAACCAGCTTATCGGTGTACCTGAACCTTTCTTTGACAAAAACTGTTAGTAGCAGAATGTCAGAGCATTTAAGTTCTGGTGCATCCTGCTGCGAATACAGACCAAGAAGCTTATTATTGACAAGAAGAAGTGAATGCACTGCATGCTCCTCCCTCCTTGCCTTAGAAAGTGCCTCATCTAAGAGTTGCAGGCAGGTGGAGTTCAATTCACTGTTAACATGAAGTCTTTCAAGTGACTCAACAAGAAACATTTGTTCTTGCTTGCATAGGATGTGCCATGTTTCGAGCAATCTGTTTAACGCATGCCATCTCTGTTGTCTTTGCAAAGTGGAAGCTGGTTTGATCTGATCGGCTGCAGGCCCATATTTCGCGTTGATGAGATAGTGAAAGAAGGAAATCTTCCGATGTAGAAACCATTCCGATTCCTCTCCATCTGCACATAATGCAATAAAGAACAGCTCATCAAATTGTTGAATTGCGATTATGCTTCCGTCTGCTAAGACTATTGCTGAGTATGGATCTCCTGCATGAAGCATAAACTTCTGGGAAGCAATCAAGGGAGAGAAAAGTTGGCTGATGATATTGAGTCTCACATCCTCTTGATCCAAATCAAGTTCCTTCATGCACTCATCTCGAGCAAGTTTTCTCTTCAGCTTATTCAAATATGCTTCGTCATACCATAGGTAAAGAATATCTGGTAGTGAATTGAAGACTGTTAATAGCTTCATCTTTGCATCTTTAAATGACAATATTTGTGTGAAGTGAAGATTGCATTGAGTCCATACGATGGGTCATGTGAGATCGAAAATAAACATTTTCAAGGCTACCATCTTACATCAGCCTCGCTACGGATCATTCAGCAGCAGCAGCAACAACAACGAGAGGAAGCATTTGAAGATGGCGGACGATTTGGAAGACGATTGGTGGGAAGAAACAACAGAAATTGACGATTTATCGAAAGAAGAAAGTAAGTTAAGGCTTGAAAATGAATGAAATCTGAATATTTCATCATTTCCATTTTCAATGATTATGACTGGCTGAGGCTTAGACATAGAGAGTATCAACAAATCATCAGATTTTTAAAATCAAAAGGGAAACAAATTTGAAATCTAGGCCCAGCCCAGATTGATTTTAATGTCACTAATTCAAAGATTTTACTGTGCCAGAGTCGAAATTTTAAAAAGTGTGCAGGAGGGAATTTTCAAACCAGGGATTAGATATCACAGATATGGAATGCAGCAAACAAAGGGCCCACGCGCGTGCCACTCATCTCATATCTGCGCAAAAAGTGAAATTAAGATCATATTAAATTATTTATTAATAAACAATGAAATCAATTAATTGATTGATTGATAAACAATTAATTGTCCATAAAAATGTGTGAATGAAAGTTATTGATAAAAAAGCACATATTATGGTAATGCAGATAGAAGGTTAAAAATCCCCTGTCCATGTCAAATTTTGCAATCTGGTCTGGGTACACTGCAATTGTCATGGTGTGAGGATTGCACCACTGTTTTACCTGACTAGCCTGACTACAAAAGGCTTGACAATGATTGTTGGTTATTTTTGTAGAAAAAGAAGCTAAGGCTGGAAAGAAAAGGAAAAAATCTACCAAGAAGGTAACGAGTCACTTTAAGTAACTTGTAACTACTGTATATCTCAAACTATGTGACACCATTAAGCAAGATCACATGCATGAATGAATTTGTAGGCAGAAACATCGCAACACGACAAAAAAACAACAGCAAATATGGGCAAGTTTATATCTTTACCAATATTTCGTCCTGC
>REGL01000308.1:100099-126634 GCA_004194395.1 Aurelia aurita complex sp. Pacific
ACATGCTCAAGCCTCGTTTTCGTCAGGCAATTTAAAAACAATCCCGATGGGTCGCTATGGCTCCTTTAACAATTTCCTAGGGCCAAATGGGCGACCTTTTGAAATTAGGCCGCTCAGACCTCTCGGCATAAAAATTGATATTATGGCAAATTGAAATCACAATTAGTCACAAGATTCACACAAAAGGGAGAGGAAAAGTAGATGATCATACTCATGGTAAGTTTTATTCAAAATTTCGCTTTATATTGTGAAAACCTGCTCTCCTTACAAAAGCGCTCCAAAAGGGCGATACCCCTCTAGATATCACAGATATGGAATGCAGCAAACAAAGGGCCCACGCGTGCCACTCATGTCATATCTGCGCAAAAAGTGAAATTAAGATCATATTAAATTATTTATTAATAAACAATGAAATCAATTAATTGATTGATAAACAATTAATTGTCCATAAAAATGTGTGAATGAAAGTTATTGATAAAAAAGCACATGTTATGGTAATGCAGATAGAAGGTTAAAAATCCCCTGTCCATGTCAAATTTTGCAATCTGGTCTGGGTACACTGCAATTGTCATGGTGTGAGGATTGCACCACTGTTTTACCTGACTAGCCTGACTACAAAAGGCTTGACAATGATTGTTGGTTATTTTTGTAGAAAAAGAAGCTAAGGCTGGAAAGAAAAGGAAAAAATCTACCAAGAAGGTAACGAGTCACTTTAAGTAACTTGTAACTACTGTATATCTCAAACTATGTGACACCATTAAGCAAGATCACATGCATGAATGAATTTGTAGGCAGAAACATCGCAACACGACAAAAAAACAACAGCAAATATGGGCAAGTTTATATCTTTACCAATATTTCGTCCTGCCATGCAGGACTTCTTCAGGGCAGCTACTGTATGTGCATGGTTGCAAAGAGGAAATGAAACTTAAAGCTATTGTATGAGTATGATGCCACTCATCCAATATCCTGTTGTGATGATTTCCAGTAGAAAAGTATGTGTAATGTATGCATACCTACAGTAGCAAACTCTTTTGCAATCAACAATGGAAGTTGTCTCATTGCTCTTGTGTACCAAGAGTATCTTGTGTGCCCCATACAAGCAATTACCACCAGATTTAAAAGCAAACTTCCACATCAACATACAATATGATAAATTTAGATTTGTTCAGTTACAGTAGTTCTCTGTATCCTATTTACAGGACAATGAAGAAGTAGTGGAAACAGCAAATGTTATTGAAAAACCAAGTAAAAAGAGAAAGAAGAAAAGAAAAAATGATGTATGTAATGCTTATCAACATGCTTGCCATCACTAACCCCCTACTTGTTAAATTTCAGAGAACGTTCTCACCCTGGACCCCCAGCCTTATCAGGAACCCTTCCAATCAACATTTATATAAGTCAAAATGAAGCGTACTTCATAAGAATTTCGTAGAAGTTTTTCTGTGAACATGTTCATCACAAGAACTTGGGTAAATCTGCAAATTGAAAAAATTGCTATATTTCTGACCCATATTGATCCCGATCCTGTCACCATGTTGTATTTGTGGCATCAAACACAGAATGAACTCAAGAAGAAACGACGAGGAGTAATGTCGTGCCGTATAAAATTAATCCAACTCTCAGATCGTCAACAGGAAGACGTTTAACCAACCATCTGCCAAGCGAGGCAGCTCATCATAAAGAGGCTATTTAATAATCATCATGATACTAAATATTTCTCTACCCTTCATTTACAGTAATAAAGTCCTATTTGGTACTGGAAATTATCCTAAAAAAATCCGTATGAAAAAATTCTTTTATTTTGCACGATCTGTTTCTTTTTTATGTTATTGATCAATCAAAATGGAAAATTTTTTTCAATTTCAAAGCCAAATACTGCACACTGCTAAATCATATGACACTTGATGTGTTTTTATTAGGATGACAAAGATGACACAAGCAAGATCAACAGCTCAACACTTTGGAACTTTTTTGTTGATGCATCTGAAGGTAAACTGTCTGCAATGGAAATTGAGGAGTTAAGACCTGATGAAATGGGTAAATATATTTCCAATGATTTAATAAGTAAAACCTGAATGAATTTTGTAATATTAAATTGTTTGCTTTCAGGGTTGTTGTAAATAGTTGGTGTAAATGAGCTTTACTGTTTTAAAACTATGTAAAGTATATACCAACTTTAAATGAATATATATTGTGTGAATGAATGAACAAATGAATGCATGACTGAATGAATGAGTGAATGAATGAATGCAGTTTGAGCAATATGTTTTTCTGTGAACTTGCAATCTCTATTCTTGCAATTATATTTTGCAGATGAGTGTTACCTGAAAGCAAAGGAATTCCCTGCCTCTCTGACAGAACTTCCAACTTATTTTAGTCAAGGTGAGGCAGAAAATACACAGTACATATTGGTACAAATTTTTCAGTCAGAAAGTACACACTCAGGGAAGAGCTACAAAAAACATCAAGCACATATTACCAAAACATCCTTATTATTTTGCTCTTTGGTATCATTAGTTTTCATGACGTTCAATTTCTTTTATCTGATACTATACTGTAACTCTTATAATATTGCACCTGACCAAATTGTTTAAAATGGAAATTGAACTGAACTAAATGAAGATTTGCTTAAGTATACTTGTGTTTTATCCCTTTCCATTTTTCAGTTATACCAAAGTGGCCAAAAGATATGCAGACCATAAGAGATAAGAAAGGGAGCCCAGCCATGTTAATAATCTCAGGATCTGCCAAGAGATCTGTGGATGTTCTGAGGTGAGATAACATTTTTGTGGACAATATTCTATTTTGTGCAAATGAGCGATTTTTGATTTCTGCGTATCAATTGGGTTTTCTGTGCTTTAACATTGTATATGCCGTTTCTTGTTACAGGTCCATCAAAGGCTTCAAAACCTCATCATGTAAGACAGCAAAGCTATTTGCAAAGCATTTTAAGGTAAGTAGATTTGATTACAAATGACAGAGCCATTACCTTTTGTTATTTCTGCATATACTATTTCAAATATTACTGAAGTGGTTTGTGAGTTGTGTTCATTTACCATTCATTTATTTATCTGCATTGGGTATTTTACTACAGTATGTACTGTATATGTTACTAACAAAGCCTCCTTTGGTGTTAATATAAATTATCAAGCTTATCTTTAGCTTAATTTCAAAGTCTTAAATGGTTAAAATCACTCCTCTTTCTTCTTTGAGTCATATATGTGGCTACAAACAATGCAACAGACCTTTTAGCTATTCTAAATAAGAATCTGAATCTTTGTTCTTTGTTTTGTGTATTGAAAATTAATTTGAATTGTAAGTACCATCCATAGTGAAGACCCGGTGACTTTATGTCTTTCTTCACTATGGATGGTATAGTGTAATGTAAGTATAAATATTGTAGTTTTTTAATCTTGATAGAAAAAAAAGCTGAATCAAATGATATTTTCATACATTTTGAAGAATTTTGGAATGTCTACAATAATGATAGAAGCTCAAACGCCACTCAATCGAACCTCTTGGTGTATAAAACTATAAAAATATTGCTGGATCCAAATTCTTTTGTAGAACAGCAAAAGTTATATTGTTAGTCATACTGCTAATGCTCTTGATATAATAATAATTCATAATAGAAATTAATAGGAAATATTTCTACAGGTTAAAACCTTTTCAATGCCAAAGGCATTGTTATCAATAAGGGTCCTTGACTAGAGAAACATTCTTTGCAAGTTTCAGCACATTGAGTAACTACTCAATGTATGAAACAATTTTTATACAAAAGATGACGTTGCAATCTGTCATACATCATGTATAAAATCTCTTTATGCAAGATCAATTTTGTCAATTTTTTGTTGGTTGATTCATTGATGATTCACATTGCGTTTGATATTTCAAGTTTTTATTCTCAATATTATTTTCAATTATTTTTGCTTTCATCGCAGCTGGAGGATCAAGAAGTCTTCTTATCCAAGAATATAATTCATATTGGCATTGGTACACCAAACAGAATTTTGAAACTTGCATCAGACGGTAAGTTTGAGCAACAAAAAACACATATGAAGGTGAAGTAACAAAATCGCTGATACAAAATTGATACAAAATTAAAAAAACACTCGTGTTCACCCCCAAATGTTGGTTACAACGAAGATCTTTTCTCGAAAACAACAGCGATTTCCATCGCCTCAATATTTTCATCCCCCCAATATTTTGCAAAGTGTCCGCTACTGCCCTTAAGCTTCCAAAAAGTTCAATTACTTTCATTTCTCTTGCAACTAGATTTTGATAGGTTTTTGGTTTTAGTGACAATGTTTCTGTTTGTTTAGGCTACCTCAAATTTAAGAAACTGAAATATGTAATGATAGATTGGAATTACAAAGATGCGAAGCAAAGGAGAATGAAAGATATTCCTGAGGTATTTTTTCTGTTACTGTTAATTGCCATTATAGTATAACCCCGCCACTAAGAAACTGACTTATAAGAAACTGCAGCCTGCCAAATGGCACCATGGTCTTTGTCATTTTTGGTTTGATATAAAATTTATGTTATATTTAAAAGAAATCAAACGGCCTGGTTTTACAAAATGAGTTTCTTAGTGATGGGGCAATACTGTATCACTGTTATCTGTTAGGGCTACTTTAATCATATCGATTTTCGCAATTTCTCGAAGTTTCACACAAGCCTCGACGGTTGAGTAGACTTAACAATCATTTATGACGGTGCTTGGCATTTGCTGTAAGGTTGAACATCATGCTGGCATATGAGAATTGGCAATTGCAGAGTACATTAAAATATTACGTTAATTCAAATTTGCGACAACATGGACATAATGGACGACACCACTGTAGTCATTTTCGTAGTTTTGTAATATTTGTCGATATGTTAAGTGTAGGTTTTAGGGTTGTTATGTATTTCCATGCTCCCTTCGCCGTTGTTTTGTAATGTTGTAATTGTTTGTTATTGTAAATTTTATGAGAATATAAAAATAAAATTACGTAGGAGAGCTGAACACTAGTAGTTTATTCTGTCGGAAAAATGAATCACAGATCTTTTCAGACATCGCTCCATAAGAAGAGTATTTGGCAGGAGCTTATTTGATTCAGATTGATTGGAAACCCGCCATTTACCAGAATTTTCTACAAGAAATATTTCTGAACTTTCGTGAATAGCTCAAAGACTATTAGTAGCATATGCTTTTTTCGATCTATTTTCAAAATATTCATTTCTCATTTCAAGAACGAACGTAAAATCATTCTAAATCCCTTATTCCTATCATTTTGCTGCACAGGTGAGAGAAGATGTCATTTCATTGTTACAAGAAATAATCCTGCCAAAACTGAAAGATGGAAAATTGAAATATGGGTTATTCTGAAACAATAAAAACTGGTAAGTAAAAACTGCTTTCAGAGTAAAATTTCTCCCTCCCTTGCGATTTCCTTTATTCACTTTTTCTTCATTAGTTTTCAGTCTTTTTATCCTCCATGAATTCCTTCCAGCTTCGATGAGTTTTCTTCATTCCGACTCCGGACTCCGTCGTTCGGACCGGGTGTAGCAAACGAGACTATCCATTTTTGACAGACCATGATAAATCATACACTGGACTAATTTCAAAGATTTATGACCAAATCTTCAGCTAAAATCCAGAACTAGATTCCAACATTTTTTTCTAAATATTCTAGTTTTCTTGAGCAAGAAGCGAGTTTCTTAAAATATTTGTTTTCGAAAACACTGACAACGACCAAAATCGTCGATCATATTTTCTTGATCTATAATCAATATCTTCATGCACATTGAAAGAATGATAGCCGCACGTGTAAAAACAACTGATACATACAACTGATACATACAACTGATACATACAACTGATACGTATTTAAAGGGGTCTGTTTCAACCAGACCAGCATGCAGGGCGGGCACTTGTTGTCGCCAGTTTCATGGGCCATGAAAATAGCGATGACAAAAAGATGGCATTTGCAAATGCTGGTTGAAGCACACCTTTGAATTATTCAAGTTTTCATTTTCCTTATTTATGAGTGTGAATTTTTCCTTAGGTATTGCTGTGAAGGTGATATCGAAATGGAGATGAAACGCTGTTGCAACTGTGTGGTAGTGCCCTGTTTGAAGAGAACTGGTAGCAGGAACCTCACATGATGGTTGTGATAAGGATCTATTCATTGGCAGATGATCTTATCAGTTTTAATGAGAAAATAGTTTGCAATAATTCACAAGAGAGCGAAGAGAAAGACAGAAACTTGCCATTGAACGTATGAATTGACAATATTTTTATATCTTCTTCTTACTTGTAATCAATTTGAGCACCCCGTGACAACTTGAGCATTCTGTGTTTATCTTGAGCCACATTCACCCATTATATCTTTTTCTTTTATATACAAGCATGGGTTAAAAATCTGTAAATCAGTTTAAAAAGGTGGATGTAAAATTCTTTGACCTACAGTAAAATCCCCCATAAAAGAAACTGCAGATTAGGAAGCTCCAGTGTCCCAAAAAAAGTACTCCTGTTTGAAAAATCACCAAAATTTGATTACACAACCAATCTTCAATTTTCTTCTTTCGTCAAGTAGACCAAGGGCCAAATTATTTTCCGAGATATAGCAGATTTTGTAATTGCTTTAGAAATTAGCAAATTTAGCTCTTTTTGGGGTTACCTGGTTTTGAATCATGCTGCAAAAAATCACTAATGATTGCGAGATAAATTTTTTTGTGCATGGAAAGCTTCTAGTTTGGTCATAAATGACAGAAAGAAATGCGCACTATCATTGGAGACTTGAACGATGTTATTGAATCTGAAAATGTTGACACTTAGGCACGATTGAGTATTTTGTTGAAAAACTATAGCTCAAAATAAGGTTTTCCAACCTGTAATTTTTCTACCTTGTTGTATCAAAAGCAAAAATTTTATTATCTAGAAATATTTTTGGGTCTTTGACAAAACAAGTGGAAAAGAAAATTTTATCAACGGTTTGATAATCGATTTTTGGTGATTTTTTAGACAGGAGTACTTTTTTTTTGGGACACCCGGTACGTATATAAGAACCATTATATGAATGTACAGTAGCCACTTTTTTCTCAAAATGTACATCTGCTATGCCTCTCATGGCGGGAATAGACATTTCAGACAGTTACAGAAAATGACATGTTCTTTTATGCAGGTGTCTACGGTTCTCTTTGCATGGCTTGTAAGAAATTTTAGATACTGATCTATAATTTTACCGTTGGAATTTTCAAAAACCTTGAAAATTGTTTGAAACTACATTAGTTTCAACTCACTTGAGGATATCACGCCATCAAATTTCTAAATCGTAAAACAGGAGAGTGACAGACTTTTGCTTGATGCCATATTGTAGACATCCATCAACTACGGTTTTCTTGAAAATTATTTCATGTTTCGTCAACAAGTTTAGAAATGAAGATTTAGTTTAAAATTTTTGAAGATTGTTAGTTTTTAGTGATCTTGTAATAGAGCTCTTTAAATAGTTTCCTACAAGAATACATGTACCAATCAATCTTTGAGATCCTTAAATTATTATTATAATTATAACATTATTTACATTTAGTTAAAAAAGACAGTTCTAGTTTGAACTAATTAAAACCAAGTATTTACATAAAGAGAAAAACTAATTGTAATAAATAAATAAATATACAAATATACTTCTGGTGAAATTCCCACGACTCTTTATATACCAATTTTATATGAGCAATTGTCGCCTGCCTGCAACCTTGTACAAGAAACTTCCGACTTCACAGTAAGGTTGATTTTTATAATTGACAATTTTTTAATTAAAATGAAAACGCGCAGATGGAATGAGATTAGAATACAGGATTCTTCCTTCTTGAAATCGCTTTACTTGCCAGAAGAGAAAACACGACGTCTTCAAACCCACAAGAAAGGTAATAGTAGCAAATTACAGCAAGAGCGAGACAGAACCATGGGAAAGAGGCAGGTGAATGTGGATTGAAGGCACCAAATGCTTTCATTACTTGCAAGAAAAGTTTACGACTGGAAGATAAAAACCTGACCGACCATACGAAAGATATCAAAGGTAACAGGCACAGAAAAATATCAGTTTAAAAAATAGATTAATGCAGACTGTAGGAACCAAATTCTTTTATCTTAATTTCATTTCACTTGCAAGAAAAGTTTACCACTGGAGAATTACAGAACTGACTACGAGAAAGGAGCAGGCACAGAAAGATCATAGCATGAAAGATAGATGAACGCAGACTGCAGGAACCAAATGCTTTTATCTTAAATTCATTTCACTTGCTAGGAACATTTAAGACTGGAGAATTACAGAGCTGACTACGAGAATGGAGCAGGCACAGAAATACCATAACATGAAAAATAGATGAACGCGGACTGCAGGAACCAAATGCTTTCGTCTTAGTTGCATTGCAAGAACTTAATTGCAAGAAAAGTTTACGACTGGAAAATCACAATTTACGAAACTCACCATGAGAAGGTAACAGGCACAGAACGATATCAGTTTAAAAGGTTAAAAGGTAGATGGATGCAGACTGAAGGAACCAAATTCTCCCATATTAATAAATATCATTTTAGTTTTCTTGCAGGGGAGAAAGCATTGGATTTAACCAAGAAGATAGGTAAGGGGTCTGAATTGTAACCAGATGCAAACAAGAACAACAAACAGTTCCTTCTTTGACTTATTTAATCTGCAAGGACAGTTTTTATCTGCACAATAACATTTCACAGAATAAAATTTTACTACAAACTATTATGAGCAAGATAGCAGGAGACAAGAAAACGTTGGTGCGTCAAAAAGTGTGAACTTTGACTTCTTTTTATGAATTTCAGATTGTATGGTTTCTATTCAACAGAAAAGTGGGAGTGCCAGTGGATACGTAACAGTTTACTTTGGTAATTTTATGAATTTCAAAGACAGCTTGCTTGTGAGATTGAGCGCGTGAAGGGAAAGGGGAGTTTATCGAGAAGAAACAAAAGAACAGTTTACTGGGAAATGTTTCCTTTCTGGATGTTTGTTGATGTCAATAGTTTGAAAGACATGGGAGACTGACACTAGCAAGTGTTGCTGTAAGGATCACTTTAAAATACAGAATCAAGAAATTGATGAACCGTTGAGCCAATGAAACGACAAATGGCAATGATGTCGCAACAATTTATGTATTTGGGTAAGCCTCATCGTTTACCTTCGATGCAAAATATCTCAATACCTTTAAAGGGAGTACAAAGACCAGCAGCCTTTGCCATCATTTACTTTTGTTTTTGTGAATTTCGTACAGTCAGTTATTCTGGAAGCTGTGCAGAGCAAGTGGCTGAATTCGCACAAAGCATGCCCGTCTTTGCAATCCCTTCAAATTCTTTATAAATACGACCACGCACAAAGACTTGAGAACATTCTGAACTCAATTCATGGTTGTAAAGAGCATTTACAAACTGATTGGCACAAACGACGTACAACACGTACAAAAACAATTGTTTTCATATTGCATGAATGTTGAATATTGCAAACAAGCCTTTTAAAACTTTTGACTAGTGCTAATAATTATATTGTGCTGTTTAGTATCAAATATTCTGCCTGCTACATTGAATTTCGAAGTTACAACTGACTAGCAAAAACAACATCACTGTAAGTCAGATTAACTTAGGCCACGCAGAAACAAATTTCTCATTCATACGCAGAACTTCCTTCGCAGTTGCAGATTAAAGCTTCTTATACAGTACACATTTTTTATCTCCACATGGTTTCAATAAAACTCTTACTTTTCTATGTTTATTCGACAAAAGCTGCCTCGAGATTCCTAGCTTACGAGGTTTTNGCCTGCTACATTGAATTTCGAAGTTACAACTGACTAGCAAAAACAACATCACTGTAAGTCAGATTAACTTCCTAACTTAGGCCACGCAGAAACAAATTTCTCATTCATACGCAGAACTTCCTTCGCAGTTGCAGATTAAAGCTTCTTATACAGTACACATTTTTTATCTCCACATGGTTTCAATAAAACTCTTACTTTTCTATGTTTATTCGACAAAAGCTGCCTCGAGATTCCTAGCTTACGAGGTTTTGCCATGCACAGCAACTGTGTAACATAGCCTTTTAACAAATGACTTTGTTACTCATTAACTATTTTTGACGGACAAAAAACTGATTTTAGTAGTAATCCTTTGCATTTTCAAATTGTCAACAGTATCTCCATGAAAATCCCTCTTGACTTAAAAACACTTAAATTGGCGTGGCTTAAATTCAAACACGACATTCTCAGTCAAGCAGGGACTGTTAT
This sequence comes from Aurelia aurita complex sp. Pacific, assembly GCA_004194395.1. Lineage (NCBI taxonomy): Eukaryota > Metazoa > Cnidaria > Scyphozoa > Semaeostomeae > Ulmaridae > Aurelia > Aurelia aurita complex sp. Pacific. Next base: position 110,381 of record REGL01000308.1, read on the forward strand.
GAAGTTTCGCAATTCCGTCAAGCAAACGAGTAACTATAAGAACAAGATAATCAAAGACAGCAGCTTAGACCTTCTTCTCTCTTCAACAAGCAAATATAGTAATCTAGTCAAAGATTTATCGAGCTGTGTTGGCATAGCTGCAAAGATTTAGCTCATTACCGTTGATGAACTAAGTTATTTTTCAGCATATTCTCAAGATATTTATTCATCAGTCAAGTGTTTGCTGACATTTTCGTGATAATAAAAGTGACATTAGCAACAGGCAGCATTTGGTCACCATCTAGTCATCAGACACAGAAGGGGAACCATGTCTCCTATTTGGATCTTGGCAGTGCTGTTTGGTTTGGCCGTTGGTGATAGGCCGTACGCCGGGTGAGTCATCCCTTTCATTTATCTATTCATTTATTGGTCTATTTGCTGCTTTAGAAGGAATGTTCATCAATATTTTGCTAAGTTGTGTAAAATACTTCTGAAATGAATTCCCTTTGTTGGTAAAAAACGCCCTCCCTTGAAACATTCCTCAATTATTTAGAAATTCCTAGACTTGCCCCAAGTGTATTTCGAGACAGTTAACGAAATAGACTTACTTTCAGATAGAGGAAGAAGAAATTTCCACAAACATTTTGCTAAATTGTGTAAAATTGCTCAAGAAATGAATTCCCGGTTTGGTAAAAAACGCTCTCCATTAAAACCTTCCTCAATGATTTAGAAATCCCCAAATTTGAATGAAAAATTCAGAGTGGTAGCCCAAGATTTACCTCAATTGGTGGGGTAGGGTTTACAGGGGCAACGTGAATAGGCTGGGGGTGAAATGGGTAGTGCTGCATGGTGGAAAAGCATTCATGAAACTGATAAATCGATATTGTTGATATTTGTATTGTTTATATTATTGATATTGTCTATAAGTCGATTAGCTTGTGTCAATTTGCTTCTGAAATGAACTCCAGGGTTGGTAAAAAAAAAGCCATCTCCCTTGAAAAGCAAATTTGAAACGAAATGCTACAGAAGAAATCTCCATCAAAATTTTGCTAAACTATGTACAGTTGCTTCTGAAATCAATTCCCGGGTTGGTAAAAACAATCTCCTTTCATTGATTTTTTTTTTTTTATATATAATATTTCATTGATTCCTCAATCATTTAGAAACTTCCAAATTTGAATGGAAAATGCAGAGACGAGAGTTTAATTCATTCGATGGGGTATGATGGCCCTTCGATAAGGTGTTTAAATATAATCAAGTCTTGCAGATTTTGTGTCTTTTCTCCCTGTATGAATGGCACCATTTGAAATATTTGTAGCCTTGTTTAGGTTTTTATTTGCATATAAAAAAGAAGATATTTGGCAGGATCAGCCCAGAGCTCACAGCTTCCAGAAGGACACTATATTTCTTTCAGTGTATTGTATTGTATCTAGGAGAGGTGTGGCTACCTATTGTACAAGTTCCCTAGAGAAGATTCTGCAGAAAGAAGGTCGCAACAATTAATAGAGCTCTTAAAGTTATATCAACGGAGATGACTAAGCATGGGACGTTGGTCGGGGCACTTTCAAACTTTCAAAAGGCTGAGTAAAAGGCACTTCGATGTTGAAATAGGGCTCGAAGACATTTGAGAAGGACTGTGCTCCCTCTACTCCCAGTGCCACCGGCTCTTATATCTATGTCCCTGCCAGCAACCGACAATATGAACCAACATTAGAAATTAATTCTAAATCGTTCTTCCTTTTAGCTACAAAGTTGTTCGAGTTGTTCCCAAAACTCACCAAGATGTTGAATACCTGAGAAATTTTAAGAGAGGTGATATCGAGGTTTGTTTCTTTACTCCTTGTTTTTAATACCCTCTTCTATTTGTAACTTGCTTTGTTTTTACCGCTAAAACTTCAAACGTGAATTAATCTTAAACGAATCTTGCTTTCTGCAGGGTGTCCCAAAAAGTGTGCCCCGTTTGTTTGGCTGCTGTGGAGGAGCTGTAGCTTCAATTTTCTCAGTTTTTACATAGTTGCATAGGTCAGGCTTCAACGTAGAGTTTGAGACCTTCTTTGAGTCAATATGACAAGGGGTTGCTGCTTTATAGTACAGGAAAGGCAAAATAAGTGGTTGCTTTAAAAACAGCACTTCTATTGAAACTAAAGCTCCTTCACAATCGCCGAACAAATGGGGAACATTTTTGGGGCACTCTGTAGTACATTCTATATATTCAATTAAAATTGTACTTGCCTTGAAATTGAGCGTTCATTAAACGCCAAAAATGTCGGACCCGTCCCCTATTTCAGAGATTTGAAAGCAAGCGATGAGGAAACCCATTACAGTTCATCGCACCTTTCTTATGACTATGATCGCACTATGGGAGCCAGCCTCCTGTGGGAGACAGTACAGACCTTACACACATTAACATGGTCTTCCTGCCTACGAAGTCTGGTTTAGAAAAATAGACCTTTTAGCTATTCTGAAAAAGAGTCTGGATCGAGCGATATTTTTATACAATCTTATACTCAAGGTTCGATTGAGTGACGTTAGAGCTTCGATGACTGTTGTTCGCATTCGAAAATTCTACAAAATGTCTAAGATATAATTCGATTCGAACGTTGCCTTAGAATAGCTAAAAGGTCTATTGCAGTCTTTCATATGGCTGAAGAGTTCTTATCATATAATTATATTATGCTTTATTTGTTTGTAAATAATTCTTGCCATGTTAATGTGCGCAATGCTGCACTGTACATCTGTTTTTGGTTTTACTAACGTCCTCTTTATAAATAATCTATCAATCCAGTCGAATTGAATTGAATTCATGTATCAATTAATTCTATCTTCGCAGGTAGATTTTTGGAGCCATCCAAGCAAACCTGGAAACCCAGTTGAAATTAATCTCCAAAGCAAGGCATTTGTCAAACTTGCAAAGGAATTGAAGAGTCGTGGAATCAAATACGAAATATTCTTGGAAGATGTTCAGAAGGCCATTGATGAAGAGAATCAGTTACCTCCGGGCGCACAACATCTCTTCAGTGCAGGGGGTTTTGACTATGCCAAATATAACAGACTCGGTGATGTAAGTTCAGTTAGAAATAATCATAGAATCTTATTTACAGAATTTGACCCCCTTGAAAAGAAATCTCATGTTGAATTCATGTCAGTTCTTGCAGCTAGAATTCTTCTTCTTTACTTTTATCAAAATGTCAGCACATTGGGACAATTAGTAGTAAAGATCACTTTAGGCCTTCCGAAAAAAGAAGGATCCCAGAATTCTCAGCTCGCTTTTTGGATAGCTTTAATTGGAAAGCTGTATGCCATGAAGTTTTAATATGATTCATGATACTGTTAGTTTGAATTTGGATCGAAAATCATCGTCCAGGGGTCAAATGTTCGAAACTACACTCGACCAAAGACATAGCAATGTGTAGTGGCGACGAAAGTGAGCAGTTTTGTGACCTCAAGACTTTGTGGTATAAACTTAATCCTCGTAATGGGGACGAGGATGATTTTGTGCCCCACGGTTGTGGATCCAAAGTCTGTCTTAAATAAGATGTTATGTGAGATTTGCGATAACACAAAAATTATTTCAGCGTGGTTCGTTGTCTTTAAATCTCTTTTATTCCCCGACAGATCAATGCAGAGCTGAGCAACTTGGCTAATCAATATTCAAGCTTTCTTTCAAAGTTTATCATCGGCAAATCCTATCAAAACAGAAACATTTACGCTATGAAAGTAAGTCAAAAGAATTATGCTCTTTCTTAGCTAATCTAAATCTCAGAAAGAGACAAAAAAGTGCAGCTTTTTAAACAGTTTCTCTGCACTTCCAAAGAAAGAGCAGACAGAGGCGTGGAAAGTGCTGTTTTCGATGAATTATTAACTTCCATGCTCTCATTTACATAGACACTTTGAGCAACAAATCTTTTTATTAACTGCAAGGATAACCGAAAAGGCTGCTGTCAAATGAATGAACATGGGTCATGTTAGCTAGACTGATGATTCGTTCAATGTTTTTGTTGTTTTTTTTTATTTCATCTTCACTCATACTCAGAACCAAACAGATTCTAAACAATGACTAAAATCTTAGCTACGAAAATCTAAAGGAAAATCGATCGTCTTCTATCCTTAGAACCGAGAACATCCAGCGCTCTCGGCGCTCCCTGGCATTGAACGTTGCTTCGCGTCGAGCTACGTGGTATAACCTTATTAAGAACGTAGCGAACTGATTGGACATACACAACGTATTTGGCCTAATCAAAAGCATCATTCAATTCAATGCGGAAAACTGATACTCATCCAGTCAGTCTACATGCTAGCCTTGCTGTCAGAGCTGCATGTATAGGTTGGTTGTCAGCGAGAGGGACAAATCATCCCAAAAATCTCGCACACAGGGAATTATCAAGAAATCAATCGACTAATTAATCAACCAATCACTCAATCAATTAATCAAATGAACTGAAATCAATCTTGTTGTAGATTCAATCACAAAAGAAATCAATCAATGAATTGACCAAATCAGAGAGAATCAATCTCATTGTAGATTCATTGTAGATGAATGGATCAATAAATCAATAAATCAGTCAATTAGTTAATTCGTCAAATCGACTCAAATCAACTCAAATCAATCTCATCGTAGATTCATTGTAAATACTAAATGAATGGATCAATCAATCAATAAATCAATCGATCAATTCATCAAATCAACTCAAATCAACCAAATCAATTCAAATCAACCAAATCAACTCAAATCAATCTCATCGTAGATTCATTGTAAATACTAAATGAATGGATCAATCAATAAATCAATCGATCAATTCATCAAATCGACTCAAATCAACCAAATCAATTCAAATCAACCAAATCAACTCAAATCAATCTCATCATAGATTCATTGTAAATACTAAATGAATGGATCAATCAATAAATCAATCGATCAATTCATCAAATCAACTCAAATCAACCAAATCAATTCAAATCAACCAAATCAACTCAAATCAATCTCATCGTAGATTCATTGTAAATACTAAATGAATGGATCAATCAATAAATCAATCGATCAATTCATCAAATCAACTCAAATCAACCAAATCAATTCAAATCAACCAAATCAACTCAAATCAATCTCATCGTAGATTCATTGTAAATACTAAATGAATGGATCAATCAATAAATCAATCGATCAATTCATCAAATCAACTCAAATCAACCAAATCAATTCAAATCAACCAAATCAACTCAAATCAATCTCATCGTAGATTCATTGTAAATACTAAATGAATGGATCAATCAATAAATCAATCGATCAATTCATCAAATCAACTCAAATCAACCAAATCAATTCAAATCAACCAAATCAACTCAAATCAATCTCATCGTAGATTCATTGTAAATACTAAATGAATGGATCAATCAATAAATCAATCGATCAATTCATCAAATCAACTCAAATCAACCAAATCAATTCAAATCAACCAAATCAACTCAAATCAATCTCATCGTAGATTCATTGTAAATACTAAATGAATGGATCAATCAATAAATCAATCGATCAATTCATCAAATCAACTCAAATCAACCAAATCAATTCAAATCAACCAAATCAACTCAAATCAATCTCATCGTAGATTCATTGTAAATACTAAATGAATGGATCAATCAATAAATCAATCGATCAATTCATCAAATCAACTCAAATCAACCAAATCAATTCAAATCAACCAAATCAACTCAAATCAATCTCATCGTAGATTCATTGTAAATACTAAATGAATGGATCAATCAATAAATCAATCGATCAATTCATCAAATCAACTCAAATCAACCAAATCAATTCAAATCAACCAAATCAACTCAAATCAATCTCATCGTAGATTCATTGTAAATACTAAATGAATGGATCAATCAATAAATCAATCGATCAATTCATCAAATCAACTCAAATCAACCAAATCAATTCAAATCAACCAAATCAACTCAAATCAATCTCATCGTAGATTCATTGTAAATACTAAATGAATGGATCAATCAATAAATCAATCGATCAATTCATCAAATCAACTCAAATCAACCAAATCAATTCAAATCAACCAAATCAACTCAAATCAATCTCATCGTAGATTCATTGTAAATACTAAATGAATGGATCAATCAATAAATCAATCGATCAATTCATCAAATCAACTCAAATCAACCAAATCAATTCAAATCAACCAAATCAACTCAAATCAATCTCATCGTAGATTCATTGTAAATACTAAATGAATGGATCAATCAATAAATCAATCGATCAATTCATCAAATCAACTCAAATCAACCAAATCAATTCAAATCAACCAAATCAACTCAAATCAATCTCATCGTAGATTCATTGTAAATACTAAATGAATGGATCAATCAATAAATCAATCGATCAATTCATCAAATCAACTCAAATCAACCAAATCAATTCAAATCAACCAAATCAACTCAAATCAATCTCATCGTAGATTCATTGTAAATACTAAATGAATGGATCAATCAATAAATCAATCGATCAATTCATCAAATCAACTCAAATCAACCAAATCAATTCAAATCAACCAAATCAACTCAAATCAATCTCATCGTAGATTCATTGTAAATACTAAATGAATGGATCAATCAATAAATCAATCGATCAATTCATCAAATCGACTCAAATCAACTCAAATCAATCTCATCGTAGATTCATTGTTGATACTAAATGAATGGATCAATCAATCAGTCAATCAATCAATCAATCAATCAATTCATTCATCAAAAATCAATTCAAATCAATCTCATCGTAGATTCATTGTAAATACTAAATGAATGGGTCAATCAATCAATAAATCAATCAATCAATCAATCAATCAATTCATTAAATCAACTCAAATCAACCAAATCAATTCAAATCAACCAAATCAACTCAAATCAATCTCATCGTAGATTCAATCACAGAAGGGATCATCAAGCAAAAAAACCATCTTTATGGATTGTGGTATTCATGCTCGAGAATGGATTACTCCTGCTACCTGTATGTACATGCTCAAGAAGGTGAGCTATTTTCTCAATTTCATAACTTAAGAATGTTTGCGTGGTGTTTTCAGAACACAATATTTCATAAAAAGAAAAATAAATGTGAAATTTTCAATCTCATTAAATTCTAGGCATCCATGGCTTTTTGATGCAGTTGCTTTCAGAATGTTGATTCACTTCAAGCTAATGATTGAAGAACTGATTACAGATTACAAGAAAATCATAAAGTAGCGAGAATCATTCACAGTTATTTTATGCCTCAACTTTGTATAAAAAACGTGACTATTGAACATTGTCTCGTCAAACTTATTTCTTTAAACTCTGCCCTCGAAATTTTGACTTCTGACTACTGTTAAACCTTGATATCAAATTTTGACTTTTGACCATTGAACTTTGTCTCTTTGCCTTTTGCATGTTGAACGTTGTTTCTTTAAACTCTGCCCTCGAAATATTGACTTCTGACTACTGTTAAACCTTGATATCAAATTCTGACTTTTGACTATTGAACTTTGTCTCTTTGAACTTTCACATAAACTTTGACTTTCCACAGCTATCTGAGAAATACAGCNGCTATTTTCTCAATTTCATAACTTAAGAATGTTTGGGTTGTGTTTTCAGAACACAATATTTCATAAAAAGAAAACTAAATGTGAAATTTTCAATCTCATTAAATTCTAGGCATCCATGGCTTTTTGATGCAGTTGCTTTCAGAATGTTGATTCACTTCAAGCTAATGATTGAAGAACTGATTACAGATTACAAGAAAATCATAAAGTAGCGAGAATCATTCACAGTTATTTTATGCCTCAACTTTGTATAAAAAACGTGACTATTGAACATTGTCTCGTCAAACTTATTTCTTTAAACTCTGCCCTCGAAATTTTGACTTCTGACTACTGTTAAACCTTGATATCAAATTTTGACTTTTGACCATTGAACTTTGTCTCTTTGCCTTTTGCATGTTGAACGTTGTTTCTTTAAACTCTGCCCTCGAAATATTGACTTCTGACTACTGTTAAACCTTGATATCAAATTCTGACTTTTGACTATTGAACTTTGTCTCTTTGAACTTTCACATAAACTTTGACTTTCCACAGCTATCTGAGAAATACAGCGCAAGAGATCCAGAAGTGACACAACTTGTCCAGAAATATGATTGGATAATTCTTCCCGTATTCAACGTTGATGGTTATGAATACACACATACAACAAAGAGACTTTGGAGAAAAACTCTCTCAGATACTGGTAATTCTCGTTGCCCGGGCGCCGATCCTAACAGGAACTGGAATTTCAAATGGGGAGGTATGTATGGTATAATACTTCTTCCACAACGTACTGTATATCAGAGGATTTTATTGGTTCGTTTATGTTGTTTTGAATAAGTAAGAACGTAGTAACCCTTACTTTATTAACAAGCAAAACATCTTATAAACTCATAGGTAGCTGTGAGGGCACAAGTCGTAATGCTGCAGGCCCACATCAGCTGTATAGCTGGCAGAAAAACCTAGCCTGCGTCAACAAATAAACATTTCCTACTCACTTGCTTGCTCGCTTGCTCGCCTGTTTTCTTGCTTGTGGTTATCACTACTGAACAAATTTAACTGCGTGGATCAGTGATAAGGTGGTTCATTACTAATTGAAGGTAAATCCCAAGGACATACACGATAGTTGTGGCTCACTACTGACAAACAATTAACAGCCGGCACACAGATGGTCATGCTTAAATCTTTAAAGGGTCTGTTTCAGCCTGCATTCCTTGCACGTGCCATCTCTTGGTTGGTCGTTGTTGTTACCATTTTCATAGGCCATAAAAATAACCACAACAACGCCTGACCAAGAGATGGCCCATGCAATGCATGTTGGTTGGTTGGAGCAGACCCTTTAAAGGGGCTCCGTCGTCTAAATGTAAACAAACGATGATTTTTGCAGATTTTTGAAAGGTGATATCGCACAGGATTTTTTCGTATTTTTTTCAAAATGAAAGTTGCTTTTTGGGCCTTCATTGTACTTCACTTAGGAATAAACCAAACATTCATATCTTCTACGATTGCTCGGATATAAGTGGATTTTTAACGGTCACTTTTTGGTGGCTTGGGTGAAGCCACCAAACAAACTGCAGAGGACAATGGACGAACAATGGATAATCCCCGACACGTGCGAGTTTACGGATTTGTTTACTGTTTGACGACGGAGCCCCTTTAATTCTTTTAATTCTTCTTATCTAGGTGTTGGAACATCTTCAAACCCATGCTCAGATACCTACCACGGTCGAAGACCATTCTCTGAAGTTGAAGTGTTGAGTGTTGCTAAATACCTATACAGCATCCGTCGTAGACTTGTTGCGTATTATAACATCCATGCATACAGTCAGCTGTGGATGACACCATGGTCATATACAACAAGTCTACCTAGTGATTATTCTGAAATCGTAAGTCATTATTTTTCACGTGAGATGCATCTTGAAGATAGATCTCATATCAGTTTGTTGTTTGTGANAATTCTTTTAATTCTTCTTATCTAGGTGTTGGAACATCTTCAAACCCATGCTCAGATACCTACCACGGTCGAAGACCATTCTCTGAAGTTGAAGTGTTGAGTGTTGCTAAATACCTATACAGCATCCGTCGTAGACTTGTTGCGTATTATAACATCCATGCATACAGTCAGCTGTGGATGACACCATGGTCATATACAACAAGTCTACCTAGTGATTATTCTGAAATCGTAAGTCATTATTTTTCACGTGAGATGCATCTTGAAGATAGATCTCATATCAGTTTGTTGTTTGTGACAAGTTAAAGGGAATCTAAGCATATATAAGCCTTTGATATAAATAACTTTGCAAAGACAACAGGCCGATACACGTGCTGCACCATATTTGGGTAACTGATCTATGTCAACAGGAATTCCTGATATCTGATAGGCTATAATTTGACCGCAAGTGGCTTGAGCCACTCTTATATGCTTACATTCCCTTTAAATATTTCAGTACTCTGGGTCTGTGTACAATTCAAGCATCTGAGGTGGGTCTATGCAAATGTGGACATCTAAGTAATAAATTTGAATGTACCAATTGTTTATAACGCAGCCCCCCCATTTGAATGAGAGGATCAGACGATTCAAGAGAGAGAGAACAGACAGAGAACGCTACGAACTGCGAGCACGATTTGTGTGTAAATTATGATGAAATAGCGAGTGAAGACTCTCCGAAGTTTTGTGTTCTTTTAATTCAAATGTGTAGCTCTAATGCGCCAGGCAGGGTTATTACATTTCTTGGCGCATCATCGGACTACCTGTTTTGGGTTTGACTTGGACGCCTCGTAATGTGTGACCACAGCAAATGCAGCATTTACATAGCCCTAAAAGAATGATATAATTCTATTCTAGAAACGTGTCGCTGATATTGCCACCCGAGCTTTGACATCAGTCCATGGAACAACTTACAGAGTGGGCCCACCATCCAGAGTCATTTGTAAGTACTTTCATTTTTTTATAGTACCCAGAACCGCAGCCTGCGTAACAAGGACAGATTTTGTAAAACAATAGCATGAGCAGGAGAACCATAGAGTCTGCGCAACTGATCCACTTTCGTTGTTCAAAGGTTCCTCAAGATGGCATCTGCGAAGCAGATAATATCGTGTGTCCGGAAGCAGAAAATGCTCGACGAAGCGTTAAGAATTAAAGTGTGTAATGCACATGTAATGCATTTCATCGAGGAGATTAAACCTGTAATTGAAACAAAATCCTGATTGCAGCAAACAAGAAAGGTTGATCAATAGCGCAGACTCTAGTCTTCTGCGTTCTCATACGCAGGCTAACAAGGACAGATTTTGTAAGACAATAGCATTAGTTGTTTTTGATTGACACCGCAATTCAAAGCGATTAGCGATCACAGACAAAGGAAATTCTCTCAACCAGTAATTCAAAAGAAACAAAGCCGCAAAAGTTTCTCTGAAACTAGTAGGGCAAATTCTCGCCTTGTGCAAGTGAAAGATGGTTTTTAAGAGACGTTAAGTGCTTATAACAAAAGAAAAAGGGTAAATCTACACATCTGCCACGGGCACTTAATTTATTTGGTTCAACAGCCGATTGGGAGGCGATTCAATTCTGTTGTTTTTTGGGTGTAATTAAAACACTAACTGCTCAGCTTCTGAACCAAAGAAATAGAATGCCCGAGTTGTTTGTTTTGAATTACTGGTTGAGAGAATTTTCTTTGTCTGTGATCGCTAATCGCTTTGAATTGCGGTGTCAATCAAAAGCAACTCATGCTATTGTCTTACAAAATCTGTCCTTGTTAGCCTGCGTATGAGAACGCAGAAGACTAGAGTCTGCGCTACTAATCAACCTTTCTTGTTTGTTGAAATCAGGATTTTGTTTCAACTACAGGTTTAATCTCCTCGATGAAATGCATTACATGTGCATTACACACTTTACTTCTTAACGCTTCGTCGAGCTTTTTCTGCTTCCAGGCATACGATATTATTTGCTTCGCAGATGCCATCTTGAAGAACCTTTGAACAAGGAAAGTGGATCAGTTGCGCAGACTCTATGGTTCTCCCTCTTCTCCACTGCTCCTAGCATACAGAGTCTGCAAGCAGGTTACAGAACCGTGTCTATGAAACTTATCATGTGGAACTTGCATAAACCATTTCATTGGCGTGAATGCATGCAGAATGTACAGGGTGTCCCAAAAAAATTGTGCCCCGTTTGTCTGAAGATTGCGACAAAACGGAAAAAGATTCTCGCCAAATTTTTGCATAATGGTGCTCTTCAGATGTTCAATTAAAGTTTGCAACCATCTCCTTAAAAATTCGTTGAAAAATGATGGAGCTATGACCTTCAGGAGACCAAATTTGCCCGATCACTGAAACCAGCGGTCGGCCATTTTGTCTTACTATTTTGCAGCGATAAATAGCTTTATGGAATGAAAATGAAACAGCAGCCTCCAATGTCATAGCTCTCGTGAAAATTCCGATAATCCTCGGAGAGTTCCACTATTTTTGACCTCACAGAAATTATTTCTTACCTCACATGAAGATACTTATCACTGAAAAATAGTAAGGCAAAATGGCCGACTGCTGGTTTCAGTGGTCAGGCAAATTTGGTCTTCTGAAGGTCGTAGCTCCATCATTTTACAACGGATCTTTACGTTGATGGTTGCAAACTTTAATTGAACATCTGAAGAGCACCATTATGCAAAAGTTTGGCGAGAATCTTTTTCCGTTTTGTCGCAATCTTCAGACAAACGGGGCACACTTTTTTTGGGACACCCTATATTTCATACCATTTTACATGTTTTGATGAATTTGCACAAGTCGTTTTGAAAGGAAAGGAACGAAAATTTGTTCTCAACACGTACAGCTTGATATTCTTTTTTCTTTTGTTTGTAAGTAGCTTTTCGTAACACACCCTTTAGCTATTCTACAAAAGAGCCTGGATTGAGCGTCTTTCTTATACATTTCATACGCGACTTTTGATTGAGTGGCGATAAAGCTTCGATCACTATTGCGTACATTCGAAAATTGCATTTGCAAAATATCGTTCAATTCTAATTTCTTTTCTGAATAGGGGCCTCTTATATATTTGGTTGTATTTTAGTTTATCTCCTTCATGTGANATTTTTCTTATCTAGGTGTTGGAACATCTTCAAACCCATGCTCAGATACCTACCACGGTCGAAGACCATTCTCTGAAGTTGAAGTGCTGAGTGTTGCTAAATACCTATACAGCATCCGTCGTAGACTTGTTGCGTATTATAACATCCATGCGTACAGTCAGCTGTGGATGACACCATGGTCATATACAACAAGTCTACCTAGTGATTATTCTGAAATCGTAAGTGATTCTTTTTCACGTGAGATGCATCTTGAAGATAGATCTCATATCAGTTTGTTGTTTGTGATAAGTTAAAGGGAATCTAAGCATATATAAGCCTTTGATATAAATAACTTTGCAAAGACAACAGGCCGATACACGTGCTGCGCCATATTTGGGTAACTGATCTACGTCAACAGGAATTCCTGATATCTGATAGGCTATAATTTGACCGCAAGTGGCTTGAGCCACTCTTATATGCTTACATTCCCTTTAAATATTTCAGTACTCTGGGTCTGTGTACAATTCTAGCATCTGAGGTGGGTCTATGCAAATGTGGACATCTAAGTAATAAATTTGAATGTACTAATTGTTTATAACGCGACCCCCCGATTTGAATGAGAGGATCAGACGATTCAAGAGAGAGAGAACAGACAGAGAACGCGACGAACTGCGAGCACGATTTGTGTGTAAATTATGATGAATAGCAAGTGACGATTCTCCGAAGTTTGTGTTCTTTTAATTCAAATGTGTAGCTCTAATGTGCCAGGCTGGGCTATTACATTTCTTGGCGCATCATCGGACTACCTGTTTTGGGTTGGACTTGGACGCCTCGTAATATGTGACCACAGCAAATGCAGCACTTACATAGGCCTAAAAGATTGATATAATTGTATTCTAGAAACGTGTTGCTGATATTGCAACCCGAGCTTTGACATCAGTCCATGGAACAACTTACAGAGTGGGCCCACCATCTAGAGTCATTTGTAAGTACATTCATTTTTTATAGTACTATTTTTTTAGAGTTATAAACTCTCAGATTGGATGAGAACGCAGAAGACTAGAGACTAGAGTCTGCACTACTGATCAACCTTTCTTGTTTGCTGCAATCAGGATTTTGTTTCAATTACAGGTTTAATCTCCTCTATGAAATGCATTACATGTGCATTACACACTTTAATTCTTAACGCTTCGTCGAGCATTTTCTGCTTCCAGACATACGATATTAGTTGCTTCGCAGATGCCATCTTGAAGAACCTTTGAACAAGCAAAGTGAATCAGTTGCGCAGACTCTATGGTTCTCCCTCTTCTCCATTGCTCCTAGCATACAGAGTCTGCACGCAGGTTACAGAACCGTGTCTATGAAACTTATCATGTGGAACTTGCATAAACCATTTCATTGGCGTGCATGCATGCAGAATGTACAGGGTGTCCCAAAAAAATTGTCTCGCCAAACTTTTGCATAATGGTGCTCTTCAGATGTTCAATTAAAGTTTGCAACCATCTCCTTAAAAATTCGTTGAAAAATGATGGAGCTATGACCTTCAGGAGACCAAATTTGCCCGATCACTGAAACCAGCGGTCGGCCATTTTGTCTTACCATTTTGCAGCGATAAATAGCTTTATGGAATGAAAATGAAACAGCAGCCTCCAATGTCACAGCTCTCGTGAAAATTCCGATAATCCTCGGAGATTTCCACTATTTCTAACCTCACAGAAATTATTTCTTACCTCACGTGAAGATACTTATCACTGCAAAATAGTAAGACAAAATGGCCGACTGCTGGTTTCAGTGGTCAGGCAAATTTGGTCTTCTGAAGGTCGTAGCTCCATCATTTTACAACGGATCTTTACGTTGATGGTGGCAAACTTTAATTGAATATCTGAAGAGCACCATCATGCAAAAGTTTGGCGAGAATCTTTTTCCGTTTTGTCGCAATCTTAGACAAACGGGGCACACTTTTTTTGGGACACCCTATATTTCATACCATTTTACATGTTTTGATGAATTTGCACAAGTCGTTTTGAAAAAAAAGGTATGACAGACACACGTTTTTTTTATAAGAAACTGGTTTATAAGAAACTAGTACTACGATGACCAGAAATTTAAGAAACTCTAGTACTACGCTCAAGAACAGTTAAGAAACTCTAAACCTTTATTTCTCTATGTCTCTCTTATTCTATGTCTCTCTGACAAAGGTACATTCATCTTTCCTTGACTTTTAACTGCAAAATTGGTAAATTTTTGCCTTGTTGTGCATGGCTTCTTCTTGATGACAATGTCAATGCAAAATCGAAGCCCTTTCTCGAGAAGAAGGCTCAACTTCGAACAATACTGCAGTTTTAGGCCCAAAAATAAGAAACTAATTAAGAAACTTTTACTACTAAAACACCGAAATTTTCATGCGAAATTAAGAAACTTTTAGTACTAAGTGCTGATCCAAATTTCTTATAAAAAAAACGTGCAACTTGTTCTCAACACGTCACAACTGGATAGTCAAGTAATGAAGATTTTGAATTGCCTGCGGTTGGGTCCTATTACAAACATCCGGCCAAAATTTAACCGGTCTATTCGGACAGTCCCTGAAAGCCCATTGAAGATGGATATATGAATAGTGTTGTGACATAAGATCAGCGTTGTGAGAGCAGCTACACTTGTTGGGGAGATGAGATACAGTTCGTTCGAGGAAACTTATGTGTCCCACCGTGCAGTAGGTTAATGCTCATGCGCATTTCAGAGTTCCAACCCAAAATGCTTCTGCGCATGAGCATTAACCTACTGCACGGTGGGACACATACGTTTCTTCGAACACACCGTATTTTGTCTCCCCGACAAACACAGGGATCTCAATTACAATGGTAAAACTAAACGGTTGCTATTATTTTATAGATTCAGTTGCTGGCGGAAGTATTGATTGGACATATGGTGTTCTTGGTGTCCGTTATTCGTATGCTCTTGAATTGAGAGACAAAGGACAATATGGTTTCATTTTACCTGCCAGGCAGATCATTCCCACTGGAGAAGAAACCCTCAAGGCTATGATCGCTGCAGCAAAGGCATACCGATGAACACTGAATTTGTAATTGCGAGATTTCAGATTATTTGAATTCTGAAAATTCTAACAGTCATCTTTTGTTCGTTTCCTGACTGTTCCTATTCAGGTCTACAGAATTGATTGGGGGAGGCTGCGACAGGGCAATTGCCTTTTGCTGGTATGAAAAGGATCCCTTAGTTTGCGGCCCGAAACATAAGATAAACATTTTAGGCCCAAGCATGGGTAGCTAAAACCAACAGTGGTGCTTCAGCTTGTATGCCTGTGCAAAGGAAAATTGTTATCGTTCTGTGGAGGAGCTTTTGAAGATCGCTTTGTCTACCTCCTCCGTTTATGGGCAGTTCGGATCGGACACTACAGTTGTGATTTCCGAACTAACAACGAAATAATAATGAAATAAGATCATTTGCTTACCAAGCAAAATATTGTTTGTATACCGTTAACAACATGGTAACTTGCTTAGGCCAGGCTTTTAATAGACAACAATTCCGCCTCCCAAACTAACACAAACGAAAATCGGCAAGCAAAAATCACAACAATAGTGTCCGAAGTGCTCATGCTCCGTTGCAGTATCTAAATCTATCCTCCGCAGAAGCATAAAGCTGCGGAA
>REGL01000308.1:149055-172734 GCA_004194395.1 Aurelia aurita complex sp. Pacific
TTATGTGTAAGAGGCAAATCTTTCAAGAGTTTGAGGCTTACATGTTCCTTCCTAGTTTTGTCACCCTCTCACCAAACAATTCAAATGACCCTGGTTTGTCAGCCAGTTGGTTCTGAACAGTTGTCTTGAACGTTGTAGCTCTCACTTGCTTGCCATCTTCAAGAAATCTGCACAGGAAAATAAGTCAGACTTCTCAATGTGATGTTTAAGAACAGCTTGAAAAAAGGATGTGTCTATGAAAGATGCCACAACTTTATTCTTCTAAGGTTTATGTCATACGAAAGTTGGATTCCTTGATGATTTAATAGTGAGGTTCAATGGAAAGCTTCCTTTAGCAGCATACCTTGATGGTGTTTTATTGCAGAGATCTAAGCTGGCAGAATTTTAAAAGAGTAGTAAAATTGCAGTGAGTCAGACGATAATTAGATGTAGTGTTCATTGGAAACGATCACAGATCAAAATACAGTATTTGGAAACAGTTTCTTTTAGAAATTCTCTTTTCAGGGCTCATCCTT
This sequence comes from Aurelia aurita complex sp. Pacific, assembly GCA_004194395.1. Taxonomy (NCBI): domain Eukaryota; kingdom Metazoa; phylum Cnidaria; class Scyphozoa; order Semaeostomeae; family Ulmaridae; genus Aurelia; species Aurelia aurita complex sp. Pacific. Next base: position 149,571 of record REGL01000308.1, read on the forward strand.
TTTTCTGTACAGTATATATATATCTGTACATTAACTTAATCAATTATCAGAAAATGCATACTGTACCTAATAGTTCCAGGAACTTCTGTATCCCAAGGAACTTGACCATTTGTTGGCAGTACAAATCTACCATTTGGAGTCTGAACCTTGTCCTTCAAAAATATTGACACCTGAAAACAGTTGGGATTCTCAGTTGATAGAAAGAAATATTTGAAGAAAACTAAGATTTCTTAATTTTTTCTAGAATTCTAACTTTGTTCTATTTAAAGATTTCTTATTAACATAACCACCATATAACTGTAAAAGCATGATTTCAGAATGGTTCTTTGCACAGCAATGTACTTACCCTGATGTGCATATCTTGGAAAAAAGACAGAATGGTCATTCTGATAAGTTGAAACTGTCCAGGAGTCAAATTTCCATAGTGCTAGAAGAACAGAGAGATATAAAAAATTAGTTCTTTCATACTTAAAAATGCATAAATTTCAGGATATGCTCTAATATAACTAAAATAAATCAAAAATGCATGGAGTATATACAGAGAAAATAGAGCTGGTTCCATATCATGGTATGCAACATAAATTCAACAATATGATAGAACTGTGACTTCTTTTGATGATGGCAGCAGGAGCTATTGAGATAAAAACTTGAAACAAAATGATTGTGCGTGATAGGTGACTTTCCTTATGGGCTCACCTATCAAAAAGCAGTAATTAGTAATTTCACACAAACTAACATTCTATATTAAAAAACAAATAGTGAGCTAATCTTACCTGTTTGAGCAAAGTGTAAACATTCTCTACTTGCTGCATGACAGAATCATTATCCTTGACAAATTCACGAATTGCATCCATGTGATTCAAAGTGATCAACAGGATGTCTTGCGGTCTTTGACACAAACTGACCTGAAGAAATTAAGATAAAGTGTAATTGATCATTTTATCGTTCACTCGAATCAATTTTCTGAGGTACTGTGTAAATAAAGAAAGAAGTTCCTAAGAAAATAAATGTGACCATGTGCATGAATTCTACTTAAAGTTCAGAGACAAATCAAATTTTATTTTACAATGCCAGGATCAACCAAATTCTAATTATTTCAACCTGTTTTGAATTTTGAATATATTGTTCCTACCTGATGCTTGAAGGCCATAGTCATGAGATCATACAGCTAAAATGAAATTAGAGAATACAATAACAGCTTACAGTCAAAGTACAATAATTTCAATATCGATTTTCAAATAATCTGATGAATCTTTATGCACTGAAACATTAAACTATAACAAAGAAAAAACCTCCACAATTGCACAGGGTGAGGTAAGTTGTTAAGTAAATATTTAGTAGCATAGGTTTCAAATCTTTCAAAAGGTTGGTATAACACTTAATTAACTAAGTAAGTTCTTTGATCTGAATGACTTCAAAGAAACTTTAGCTACTTTGTTACTATTCTACTGTTGGACTTTTCTGAAATCTTCTATATTTTCAGAATCGAAGTGTTTTTCTTCTTTTTCAAGAGTTCACGGACAACTAAAAAAAATCTTAAAACCATTGTAATTTCTATACTGTTTGATGCAACATAAAATAATTTCCAAGAAAACCATAGTTTATGTGTGTCTACAATGTGGCATCAAGCAAAAGTCTATCATTCTTCTGGTTTATGATTTAGAAATTTTATGATGTCACATCCTCAAATGAGTGATAATATGAAGTACACTGTGACTTCAAAAATATTCGAAATTTCTAAAAAATCTAACGGTAGAATTATAGGTAAATAGCTAAAGTTTCTTTCAAGCCATTCAACTAAAAGAAATAGGTCATAGAATTTTACACCCACCTTTTATGCTGATTTAAAGATTTGGAACCTATGCAGCATTTATGTGCATTTTACACTCTCTCTTTGCAAATTGTTTATCAAACATGGATTAAATACTAGAATGTTTTGGGCACCAAAAAGGGTTAAACGGAGGAAAATTTTGTGTCAATTTCCTAATTGACAAGAATTCACAGGGTATGACATTTACCTTGTCCATACTAGCAGAGTTAAGTCTCATGATGGAAGCATGTGCAAGCCTGTCAAAAACTGTCCTCATTGCTTTCTTGGAGTATGCATCTTGTGGCTTGAACAACTCATGCATAAATCTGGTATTGAGCATTGTTCCAACTATGTCATGCATTACTGAAGATAAGAAACAATTTGATTAAATAATGCACATGAACATACTGTAGCCAGTATGCTCCCCTGCAATTAGGCAAGGAGATAGTGAAGTTGCAATTTCTAGCACAAGCTGTTAGGGTTACAGAGGGCTAAGTTAGCGAGAAATAGCTAGAAATCCTTCCAACTTACTTGAAGCTTTACTGCCACTATAAACATACATATTCCTGGCATTGCTTTTTCATTTGTCTTCTATGCCACAAGAGATGGTTATCAAGTCCCTTTGATTGACATTTTATGCAAAATTACAATAAATCAAACTTCAAAGAAAACCATGCTAATCCCCATGACCTTGGTCTTTACTTTCAACATTATGCATGCAGAACTTTTTCCATGCGCTATTTTAAGTATAATAAAGGAAGAATAATAGCTTAATTGTTCTTAAAGCAATAGCTATGTGCGTATCTTCCATGTACACTTTGCAAATTTATCAGTCTGGAAAGAAATCAAAACTCTGAATTGTTATTTCCCGACGATTCTTTATAGTGACAGTAAAGCTTCAAAATAAAGTAATGAATGAATGAATGCATCAATCAATCAACCAGTCAGCTCTGAAAATGAATATAATTCAATTCAACCTCTGTTTTCCCTGTTTTTTGTTCCCTTGGAGGAAATTTTTTGAGAAAATGAAATGAATTGTGTCCACAGTTTTCAGTTTTCATTTATAATTTCTGTTCGCGTTTGCTGCCATACCTCATTGAGGCAGTGTATTTGCATTTAAATAAATAAATTAACAAATATTTACATCCAAGAATTTCAATATCAAAGAATACAAATATATACAAATAGCAATTTACCTACAGGGTGTCCCAAAAAAATTGTGCCCCGTTTGTCTGAAGATTGCAACAAAACTGCAAAAGATTTTCGCCAAACTTTTGCATGATGGTGCTCTTCAGATGTTCAATTAAAGTTTGCCACCATCCCCGTAAAAATCCGTTGAAAAATGATGGAGCTACGACCTTCAGAAGACCAAATTTGCCTAACGACTGAAACCAGCAGTCCGCCATTTTGCCCTACTATTTTGCAGTGATAAGTATCTTCATGTGAGGTAAGAAATAATTTCTGTGAGGTCAGAAATAGTGGAACTCTCCGAGGATTATCGGAATTTTCACGAGAGCTATGAAATTGGAGGCTGCTGTTTCATTTTCATTCCATAAAGCTATTTATCGCTGCAAAATAGTATGACAAAATGGCAGAGCGCTGGTTTCAGTGATCGGTCAAATTTGGTCTCCTGAAGGTCATAGCTCCATCATTTTTCAACGGATTTTTATGGGGATGGTTGCAAACGTTAATAGAACATCTGAAGAGCACCATCATGCAAAATTTTGGCGAGAATCTTTTGCCGTTTTGTCGCAATCTTCAGACAAATGGGGCACAATTTTTTGGGACACCCTGTAGATTAAATAATACAATCAATTAACACATGAAAATATAAAGACACAACTGTTTATATAAAGACGTGTTGATGATAATAAAATCTTCTTGAACTGAAGAAGATTTCAATATTGAAACGTTGTGATATAAACAATTTGAAAAAGGAGAGGCCAAGATACCAGCGTCAATCCTCGGATCCGAAGATTAATTAATAATAAATTGATAAATTTGTAGGCAGAAACGCTGCAACACGATGAAAAAGGCAACAGCAAATGTGCTTGAATTTATTTAATAGCACTGAAGAAGTCCTGCATGGCAGGACGAAATATTAGCAATGGACTTATTCAGTGCTATTAAATGAATTCAAGCACATTTGCTGTTGTCTTTTTGTTGCGTTTATTGCGGTGTTATGTTTCTCCCTACAAATTTATATGAACAGTTGTTTTTATATTTCATTTTCTATTTATGCCAGATGATGGTGGTTTAGTTTACACACATGAAAATATATTATACAGACTACCAAAGAATGCACCTACTAGATCAGTGGCCTCTACACCCACAACACACACACAAAAGAAATGAAAAAAGAGGATATGAATCTTGTGGCATATAAAGAATAATAGCATACATATCTAGATAGGAAAATTTCACAACATTTGCAGAACCTGAATCTTGTCGTAAAGATTAATATGAAGCTTGCTCTCTGTGCAAATTTAATTTCCAATCAGCTGCATATCCATCACCATCGACCTCAACGGGGTGCTACTCTACAGGGCGAGGGCGGCAAAATCAAGAAGTACAAAAATCTTCCAAAACAACAGCTAAACAAAAACTCACCTTTCTTTGATTTCTCTTTGGGAATATTCTGTGCACGCAGTCTTTGATCCAAAATATACATCATTTCACCACCAAGGTTGAGAAAGAGCATTGGCAAAGTTTTCAGCGACATTTTTGCAATAATTTGGGAGAGTTTGATTTGCTGGGTTTCTCTTCTTGGACGCTGCTGTTACCAAGCTAAGGCCAAAATATAATGTGGTTGTTGTTGCATTGTTGCACCTGTTCTGTAAACAAATAGGTTTATTGTCCCCAGGCTCTTTGCGTAGCTGAGATGACATCTGCACACATCTGCATCAAAAGTTGATTCCAATCGCATTGCGTTGAAACTTTTGTAGAATCAAATCCTTGCACCAATGAAAGGAAACTTTTGCACACGAGAGTACTAGAATTCTTGACAATTCCATGCGCTTTAATTTCCTCTCACCCCCAGAGCTTTTTTCGCCCATATTTGTACGGATCCAAAAACATAAAACATGACAAAAGGCCCAATGGACGAGGCTGGTTTTCAACCCTGAAGGAAGGATCGTATAACTTTCGCATTAAAATAAATTTATCGATCATTTGGCAATTTCATTTCTCATAGATCAACATTCAACAAATTATGATTTGTAAACTTATCCTATTGAGATCTATCAAAGGCCTATAAAATTCTTCCTTCTATGTAACATATGATTTTCTAAAAGATTCTCACACCTAGGTAATACATGCTTTTCAGCAGTAGAAAGTTGCACTTCATTTTCACACCTTAATAAAAGTGTAATGTGTAAAGCCAGCTGCAACGTCATCAGCCTTGAAATGATTTCCTGAAATTCTATATTTCACGGTCGCACAACAATGTATGGCAGTCTATAAGGCAGTCTTACAAACTAGTCTTTCCGTTCCAAATGAGTAAAGGGTGTTTCATTCAGATAAAGTTTTGTCATTGTTCTATCTTTAACTTTCCTCGTCACCTTTATTTTCAAATTAACACATTTTTACCACCTTAGTCAACACAATGATTGAATCTGGATTTCCTCATCTCTAACAACTTCCCTGTAAAATGCTTCGAAGTGTTCCTTGATTTTAGGAGGCTGACACCAAATAATTCATTTCTGGGGGATCTGAAATCTTTAGTAAACTATCGAAATAAAATGAGAAGGTTCTTGCAATACAGGTACCTTTTTTATCAAAAATTCAACTCTCAGATAGCTAATACAATTAAGAAACTCCAGTACTGGTGTACCAGGAAAGACTTATTCAAGAAATGATCTATTTTAGACGAGGAAATCCTCAACAAATTTAAATTTTATGGACATTCGTTCCCTTTATCGTATTACTCTGATATGTTACCGTGAGGGCACAGGCACCTAGACATGAAGATTGTTATGAAACCTTTAAGAAATTCGTAAGAAACTTTGAGCACTCAAAATCTAATAATTTCAAGAAACCTTCATTACTGGCTCACTTTGTTAGTTTCTTATAAAAATACACTCAGGTAATCCCTGCGAGCACTGCGAGAGGGCAACTTCGGTAATCATACAATTTTTTGACGGAATGGAACCCCGTTCTTGGAGCTCCAGCTAAGTTTCCTCTAGTCTGTTTTGATTTACTTGTTTGTTCAATTGAAGAATCCAAAAAGAGGCGTGATTGTTCATGTTTATTCGAAACGATTTTGAAAAAGAATCTTTCTCCTTCCTTACAATCGACCTGTTTGAAAAGTGCCACTTCTTTGCGTGGGAAAAAGCTTTCCTTAGTATGACCAAACATTCTTTATACTAACTGCGAAAGAATAGCCCAAAAGTTAAGTGCTTCCCAAAGTTCACACCTTAGTTGCCTGATGGGTTGCAGCAGATAGAAATTACTGTGTTTAATTGAATTATAGCTTGAGCCATATATAAACGCTTCGCTACAATTTGACAGTTTCATACGAGTTGAAGTGAGAGGCAGATTTGAAAAGCTACCAAATATTCGTCTTGAGATTGGTTTATCGAAATCAAAAAATAGAATTGTACTCTTTATATCAACTTTAACAACGGCAAAGTATGATTTGAGCAGAAATATATTGTATTTGAGGCAATTTGATTTCAGCTGAAAGTCAAGAAGGCTCTTGCTCAAAACAGAACTGCAATAGTACTGTTTGTGTTGAGAAGAACAATTGCAAGTTGGAAGCGAAATTTGTAGAAAGAGAACCATTTATAAAGAACAGATTATCAAAAAAAGACTTCAAGGTTTTTGCTAATTTTATGATAATTGCAGTTAAGATATCACAAGGAGCTAAAGTTCGTCATATATTCCTGAGACACAGCTACAACGCTCGCTGCAATTAACAACGAATTACCAGACATGAATATCAATAACATAAAGATACAAAAACTAATAGCCATGAAGAATATGCAATCACCAAAACCTGTTCTTGTGTATAGAGACAATTGGGTACAAGCTACAGAAAGGCCTCCACTTCGCAGAGAAAACTTGGTGCATGGACAACGAGATGGGCAATCAACCAAAAGGATACCGCGGGAGCCAACACCACACCACTCCACTACTCGTGGTCATGGCATTCAACGGCAAAAGAAGGTACACTTTCCAGTCCTCCATATTTCANTTCTTCAAAATTCTCAAGAATTCTTAAGACTTCTTGAGAATTCTTGCCATACTGATGTGTGCAAGGCTGTAACCTTGCATCTTTATTGGGGATTATGATCAATAGTATAGAAAATCAAGTAAGTTTTCTCTTTTTGAAAGAAATTGTAAAAAAAACAATCATTTTCTCCTTGTTTGAGCAAACTTTTCTTGAAAAATTTTCTGCCAAGGCTGAAAATTTTCTGGGAACCTAGTTCCCGGGTTCCGATACTTTTTGCAGCTCTGAGTCTACTCTACACCCACAACGCACACACAAAAGAAATGAAAAAAGAGGATATGAATCTTGTGGCATATAAAGAATAATAGCATACATATCTAGATAGGAAAATTTCACAACATTTGCAGAACCTGAATCTTGTCGTAAAAATTAATATGAAGCTTGCTCTCTGTGCAAATTTAATTTCCAATCAGCTGCATATCCATCACCATCAACCTCAACGGGGTGCTACTCTACAGGGCGAGGGCGGCAAAATCAAGAAGTACAAAAATCTTCCAAAACAACAGCTAAACAAAAACTCACCTTTCTTTGATTTCTCTTTGGGAATATTCTGTGCACGCAGTCTTTGATCCAAAATATACATCATTTCACCACCAAGGTTGAGAAAGAGCATTGGCAAAGTTTTCAGCGACATTTTAGCAATAATTTGGGAGAGTTTGATTTGCTGGTTTTCTCTTCTTGGACGCTGCTGTTACAAAGCTTAGGCCAAATTATAATGTGGTTGTTGTTGCATTGTTGCACCTGTTCTGTAAACAAATAGGTTTATTGTCCCCAGGCTCTTTGCGTAGCTGAGATGACATCTGCACACATCTGCATCAAAAGTTGATTGGTTGATCAGCCAATCGCATTGCGTTGAAACTTTTGTAGAATCAAATCCTTGCACCAATGAAAGGAAACTTTTGCACACGAGAGTACTAAAATTCTTGACAATTCCATGCGCTTTAATTTCCTCTCACCCCCAGAGCTTTTTTCGCCCATATTTGTACGGATCCAAAAACATAGAACATGACAAAAGGCCCAATGGACGAGGCTGGTTTTCAACCCTGAAGGAAGGATCGTATAACTTTCGTATTAAAAGAAATTTATCGGCCATTTGGCAATTTCATTTCTCATAGATCAACATTCAACAAATTATGATTTGTAAACTTATCCTATTGAGATCCTATCAAAGGCCTTTAAAATTCTCCCTTCTGTGTAACATATGATTCTCCATAAGATTCTCACACCTAGGTAATACATGTTTTTCGGCAGTAGAAAGTTGGACTTCATTTTCACACCTTAATGAAATTGTAATGTGTAAAGCCAGCTGCAGCGTCATCAGCCTTGAAATGATTTCCTGAAATTCTATATTTCACGGTCGCACAACAATGTATGGCAGTCTATAAGGCAGTCTTACAAACTAGTCTTTCCGTTCCAAATGAGTAAAGGGTGTTTCATTCAGATAAAGTTTTGTCATTGTTCAATCATTAACTTTCCTCGTCACCTTTATTTTCAAATTAACAAATTTTTACCACCTTAGTCAACACAATGATTGCTTCTGGATTTCCTTATCTCTAACAATTTCCCTCAAAAATGCTTCGAAGTGTTTTCCTTCATTTTAGGAGGCTGACACCCAATAATTCATTTCTGGGGGATCTGAAATCTTTAGTAAACTATCGAAATAAAATAAGAAGGTTCTTGCAATACAGGTATCTTTTGTATAAGAAATTCAACTCTCAGATAGCTAAAACAATTAAGAAACTCCAGTACTAGTGTACTAGGAAAGAATTATTCAAGAAATGATCTATTTTAGCCGAGGAAATCCTCAGCAAATTTTTATCTTATTGGCATTCATTTCCTTTATTGTATTACTCTGACATATGTTCCCGTGAGGGCACAGGCACCTATACATGAAGATTGTTGTGAAACCTTTAAGAAATTCGTAAGAAACTTTGAGCACTCAAAATCTGATAATTTCAAGAAACTTTCATCACTGGCTCGCTTTGTTAGTTTCTTATAAAAAATACGCTTAGGTAATCCCTGCGAGCACTGCGAGAGACCAACTTCGGCAATTATACAATTTTTTGACTGAATGGAGCCCAGTTCTTGGAGCTCCAGCTAAGTTTCCTCCAGTCTGTTTTGATTTACTTTTTTGTTCAATTGAAGGATCCAAAAAGAGGCGTGATTGTTCATGTTTATTCGAAACGATTTTGAAAAAGAATCTTTCTCCTTCCTTACAATCGACCTGTTTGAAAAGTGCCACTTCTTTGCGTGGGAAAATGCTTTCCTTAGTATGACCAAACATTCTTTATACTAACTGCGTAAGAATAGCCCAAAAGTTAAGTGCTTCCCAAAGTTCACACCTTAGTTGCCTGATGGGTTGCAGCAGATAGAAATTACTGTGTTTAATTGAATTATAGCTTGAGCCATATATAAACGCTTCGCTACAATTTGACAGTTTCATACGAGTTGAAGTGAGAGGCAGATTTGAAAAGCTACCAAATATTCGTCTTGAGATTGGTTTATCGAAATCAAAAAATAGAATTGTAATCTTTATATCAACTTTAACAACGGCAAAGTATGATTTGAGCAGAAATATATTGTATTTGAGGCAATTTGATTTCAGCTGAAAGTCAAGAAGGCTCTNAGTGCTTCCCAAAGTTCACACCTTAGTTGCCTGATGGGTTGCAGCAGATAGAAATTACTGTGTTTAATTGAATTATAGCTTGAGCCATATATAAACGCTTCGCTACAATTTGACAGTTTCATACGAGTTGAAGTGAGAGGCAGATTTGAAAAGCTACCAAATATTCGTCTTGAGATTGGTTTATCGAAATCAAAAAATAGAATTGTACTCTTTATATCAACTTTAACAACGGCAAAGTATGATTTGAGCAGAAATATATTGTATTTGAGGCAATTTGATTTCAGCTGAAAGTCAAGAAGGCTCTTGCTCAAAACAGAACTGCAATAGTACTGTTTGTGTTGAGAAGAACAATTGCAAGTTGGAAGCGAAATTTGTAGAAAGAGAACCATTTATAAAGAACAGATCATCAAAAAAAGACTTGAAGGTTTTTGCTAATTTTATGATAATTGCAGTTAAGATATCACAAGGAGCTAAAGTTCGTCATATATTCCTGAGACACAGCTACAACGCTCGCTGCAATTAACAACGAATTACCAGACATGAATATCAATAACATAAAGATACAAAAACTAATAGCCATGAAGAATATGCAATCACCAAAACCTGTTCTTGTGTATAGAGACAATTGGGTACAAGCTACAGAAAGGCCTCCACTTCGCAGAGAAAACTTGGTGCATGGACAACGAGATGGGCAATCAACCAAAAGGATACCGCGGGAGCCAACACCACACCACTCCACTACTCGTGGTCATGGCATTCAACGGCAAAAGAAGGTACACTTTCCAGTCCTCCATATTTCAGACTTTGAATCACAGAAAAGGACAACTACAAAGAATGGTAGTATTGATGCTGGGTGTGAATTAAACTCAAAGCAACAGTCGGAAAAAGAGAGAGGCTCTACTACTAAGAGAGGTTCCATTATAAAGTTACCGGATGTACATGCTAGGTCGATAATGGTGAAGAAGAGCAGTAAAACCACTCAGAGTACGATCAGCTTACCTCGACTGACTAGCACTGATGATAAACCAAGACGTAAAACTGTGAGATTTGCAAAGCAACCCAAAGAAAGACTTACAAAACGGTAACTTAATTTTTTAGAATATCAAAAGATATCCACATATCGATACATGAAAATATTTCGATATTTTATCATGAAGTAACAGCCCAGGGGATCATTCTAGTGAATTTGTTCTTATGCGGAGTCTATTATATCTGTTTAATTTATAGAATGTAAGCCAGTTGCTGAGTTTCCATTTTTTATGCCTCTTCTGTTCATATATCATGGAATCGAATCTGCTCTAATAACCAGCAGGGATATCAAAAAATCAAGAATGCAATTTCATTCCGATTCTTCAGATATTCCATTAAATGATTTCTTATAGCAATGTTTTGATGCAGAATATTGGATGCTGAGTTCAAAAAAGTTACTTAGACTACTGTAACTGTTGAAGTTGCTGAGATATTCAGCTTTAATCCAACAGATTGCAATAGATGTGAGAATTTGGTAGGGATTCACTACTACAGAAAAACATATATTCCATTAAACATTAAGGCTGAGAAATTTATAGAGAATCATTAAATGATTTCTTATAGCAATGTTTCGATGCAGAATTGGATGCTGAGTTCAAAAAAGTTACTTAGACTGCTGTAACTAAAGTAGTTGCAGAGCGATTCAGCTTTAATCCAACAGATTGCAATAGATGTGAGAATTTGGTAGAGAATCACTACTACAGAAAAGCATCTATTCCATTAAAGCTGAGAAATTTATAGAGAATCATTAATTGATTTGTTATAGCAATGTTTCGATGCACAATTGAATGCTGAGTTCAAAAAAGTCACTTAGACTGCTGTAACTGCTGCAGGAGTAGAGATATTCAGCTTTAATCCAACAGATTTCAATAGATGCGAGAATTTGGTAGAGAATCACTACTACAGAAAAGCATCTATTCCATTAAGGCTGAGAAATTTATAGAGAATCATTAATTGATTTGTTATAGCAATGCTTCGATGCAGAATTGGATGCTGAGTTCAAAAATGTCACTTAGACTACTGTAACTGTTGTAGTTGCAGAGTTATTCAGCTTTAATGCAACAAATTGCAATAGATGTGAGAATTTGGTAGAGAATCACTACTACAGAAAAACATTTATTCCATTAACCATTAAGGCTGAGAAATTTATAGAGAATCATTAATTAATTTGCTATAGCAATGTTTCGATTTAGAATTGGATGCTGAATTCAAAAAAGTGAACTAGACTGCTGTAACTATTTTAGTTGCAGAGTTATTCAACTTTTGCGATAGATTGTCTTAGAAAGACAATCTCCCGTTTGAGATGGATCCTTCAGATATGTCATTAACTGATTTCTCATAACAATGCTTCGATACAGAATGGGAGGTTTTATGGACCATGCCCTGTTCATACTCAGGAAACGCCCTTTTCTTCCAGGAAACACCTTTGTTGGTATATCAAGTTAGACATTTTAATATAGCTCTAAAGATACCCACGTAACTACGTAGCCCCTCCTTGTACATTTTCTTAACAGATTTAGACAAGCTGGAAGAATGATCTCAGAGAAAATTGGGGGAGCCCCCTACCTATTCTCCCTCGTGGCTCCTCTACTGCTCAACGATGTGTTTTGATCGTTACAGAATGGTATTGATTTTCAAGATTTTGGTTGCAAAATGGGTAGTGATTTTCATTATTTTGGTAAAAGGAATTGTATGCTGGATCCATTTTCAAGATTAAAGAATTATTTTCGAATTTCTTGATGTTGGTAAATGAACGGTACGGTGATGAAGAAGCAGCAATGAAAGGGCATCTTGAGAAATGGACCTTTATAAAAGAGCCTGGATTGAGCGTTATTTTTATACAATTATATACGCGAGGCTCGATTGAGCGTCGTTAGAGCTTCTATCACTATTGTGCATGTTCGAAAATTCTACAAAAGGTAGCAAGCAACATATCGTTCGTTTCTGATCTTTTCAAGAATAGCTAAAAAGTCTATTGGTATAAAGCTAGGCGGTTGGATATGTTTTGAAGGCTCGGGGCAGTGGGGGCAGTGGGGGCAGTGGCACACCCCAACCACAGAATTATGTGCTCCAACTAAAATCTGGCCAGTGCTGACTGCTGACGGATCAATGGTCTTTTCTTTTTCGAATGTGCCTCACTTGCGTTTTGCTTTCTGATTGGTCCACGTTAGTTGAGATCATATTTCTTTGTCTCTCTTTCACGTGGTTCATTGGAAGGAACTATAACACATTTCAAGATGGCCGCCACAGCTAGACCGCTTTTGCTTCTCCTCGCTGTCTTTGGTGCAGTTTTCTGCAAAGATAAAGACGACGAATCATGCAGAACGTATGCTGGAGGTCAAGTGTATCCCCAAGAAGTTAAAACTGGGCTAGATCATGCTTTGCATTGGAGCAAAGCGTTGAGTGAGTATGACTTTATTTATTAATGAGGCCTACCCCCTATATCTATTGTTGGCCTAATTATTGACAGTATGTTGGAAACAGGCTGCAAAGAAGCTGCAAATATTGAACGTTTGCAACAAAACTATGTTTTTGCATTCATGATTCACTCATATGTCAAAGCATTTTTTATGAGCTGAAATCTTAAAAATGCAAGGTTTTTTCCGAGTTTAAGAAGACAGGAACTAAAATTGCCTTTCAGATAATGGAATGCATTTCGGCACGTTTTCGTTTTGCTTAATTTAGCCTTCAGTCAGTGGTTCATATGCCCTTCATGCATAATAATTATGTAAATACCGAAAATACGTCTAAACTAAAGTAAACTAATGCTTTCAGGAGAGAAATCTGGAGTTGGAAATACAGGAGGTTTTTTGTATAACTCTTGATTTAGATCCAAGGTTAACAGGAAGAAGTTCAATAATTTTTTTCGAGTTAGGAATAAACCCGGGGGGGTACTTGACTAGGGAAGTGACGGGGGTGTGCGGAAAACCTCTCCACACCCTGCGCCCTGTCGCATAAACTGTCGCATAAAAAAATAGGCCAAAAGTACACCCTGTCGCATAAAAATTTTGCATCTCAAATATAGCGTAGAACGCAATTTTTGCTTGTGATACCCTGTCGCGTAAATTTTTTAAAAAAAAAAAAAAAAAAAAAAAAAACCCTGTCGCATAAAAATTTGCATCTCAAATATAGTGTAGAACGCAATTTTTGCTTGTGATACCCTGTCGCGTAAATTTTTTACCTATTATAATACCCTGTCGCATAATTTTCGTTAGAAAAGGACACCCTGTCGCATAATTTTTACCGTAAAAGGACACCCTGTTGAGCGGCACATCCCATCAGGTCAAGTATGGGAGTACCCCCCCCCCCAGGGGAATAAAAAACCAATCAGACAGGGAATAAGCGACAGACAAAAAAGAAACCTGTGAAGATTTTCTAAATTTTACCTACCTACCTCAGTCCCTTCAAATTTGGCCTGCCTTTAATTTTCGCCCCAGAGGGGGCGAAAATTAAAGGGGGTGAATTGTGGAAATATTAGGGGGGCTGAAAATTAGAGGGAGCAAAAATTAGAGGAAGCGAAAAAATCTATTTTCCATAAAAGAACTTTAGTTTTGATTGTAATATGAAATACAAGACATGCATTTCTCTTTGATGACAATGGTTTTGTCCTCCTCCGTATCTGAGGGGTGATTTTGTTTCTAAATCCCCCGTGTTCTCTTCCTCTGGCCATATCCATCCAAATCATGGAAAAAATTAAATTAAAGGGAGTGAAACTTCTGCACATGGGGAACGAAAATTAAAGGGTCAAAATTAAAGCTGAGCCAAAATTGAAGGCAGGTGAAATTTGAAGGGACTAAGGTACCATCATGAAACGAAACTCCTTGAAACCGGGAAATCTCTAAACGGGTATTTCAAAAAGTATACCCAACGATCTGGAGAGAAGATTTTTTGAAAACAATCTTGGAAAGTTTCAAGCAGTTTTTTGTCCTGGTAGCATTTTAACAAAATCTTCACAGAATCTTCACATATTTCTTTTGTCTTATACACCGTCTGATTGGTCTGTGAAAATGAGGCTTTGGAGTTTTTTGGCCATGGGCCATGAACAAAAATCGGCAAAAACATTTGGCTCCTATCTTGCTTTTTTTTGGCGGCTTTGCCAATGAGGGTGTGAGGGTAGCACACCTCTGCATGCTTTAGTTTTTTTTTTAATTTTAGCTTTATTTTTCAAATTGCAGTTTCACAGCCAGCACCAAACTGGGAAGGCAAGGCTGTAGTTGATGGAGAATTTAAAGACTTGAAACTTTCTGACTTCAAAGGTAAACATACAGTATACTTGATGCAATAAGAACTCTTCTAAAATTGCTACATCTTAGGTGGACAACAATGATTCTTCTCAAATTATATAAAGCCCATTAATCTAATAAACCCATGTTTTTCTTTTTTCAGGAAAATATTTGGTGTTTTTTTTCTACCCAATGGACTTGTAAGTTTGTTGCTAGTTTTATCCTTCACTATTTTCACTGTTAATGTTTGATAGAATTTAATGCTGATAGATGCGTTTATGAAAAAAGTCTTTTGTTTTATGTCTGTGATGCTGAAACTTAAGTCTAAATAAACAGATATAGTATATTTTGTTCTTTCTTATGTTTTATCTGATACTGGTCACAGAAAGTCCTCACATAAGCTCTGAAAGAAAGAATGGCTGAAAAGAGACAATGCAGTTATTTTTAAAAAGCAAATCAGAGAGCCCACTTTTTGCTATTATTCAAAAGAGTCTCCGGATCAAATGATATTTTATACTTTTTAAAGAATTTCCTAGCTGTGAACAACAGTAAGCTTTAACTACACTAAAGCTAACGATTTGTATAAAAATGTCTAAACATTTTGCTCAATCCATGCTCTTTTGTTGAATAGCGAAAAGGTTTTATGGCAAATTCTTAAAGCCATTTTGGTGTGACATTGATCATGGCTGATTCTTAGATATCAATCAATCAGTATCAGTTGATCAGTTGATCAATACTTCAATTCATCAATCATATAATCAGCAAAGCAAGTCATCCGATATCATTAAGTTGATATTTTCTATTCTATTTGTAGCACATTCGTATGCCCAACGGAGATCATAGCATTCAGTGACCGGATAGAAGAATTCAAGAAAATGAACACTGAAGTTGTTGCTTGTTCCGTTGATTCTGTTTTTACACATCTTGCATGGTTTGTACATAGAAATAAGACCTTCTCAAGCCCCAGTCAAATGTGCCGAACATTTCACCAAACAATATCCAACTTGGATGTTTTGAGACAGTTTGGTTCGTTTGACCATCTTTTTCAGTGATCAAAATCTTGTTTGATAATGCTTGATGTTGTTTGATGGAGTTCAAAAACTTCACCGAATTTTCCCATTGTTCTCAATGTTCGGTGAAATGTTGTATGCGTTTGACCACCTGACCAAACATTTCATCGAACAATTTCATTCATTTTATATCTATGCATGCGTACTATCAAGCTTCTGCGCACCAATAAGTCATCCAGTCCAAATCTTTCAAGGTGATAAAGAGTTTGATAAGTTTTACGATCAAATTTTGAATAATGCAATCTCGCAATCCGTCATTTTGCNCAATATCCAACTTGGATGTTTTGAGACAGTTTGGTTCGTTTGACCATCTTTTTCAGTGATCAAAATCTTGTTTGATAATGCTTGATGTTGTTTGATGGAGTTCAAAAACTTCACCGAATTTTCCCATTGTTCTCAATGTTCGGTGAAATGTTGTATGCGTTTGACCACCTGACCAAACATTTCATCGAACAATTTCATTCATTTTATATCTATGCATGCGTACTATCAAGCTTCTGCGCACCAATAAGTCATCCAGTCCAAATCTTTCAAGGTGATAAAGAGTTTGATAAGTTTTACGATCAAATTTTGAATAATGCAATCTCGCAATCCGTCATTTTGCTCATGGCAAACATATTATGAAATTTTGCATGCTCTTGGTGTTGCCTCGTTCTGTCTACTGTACCCTTGCGACCAAGCAATTGGGCATGTCAAAATGTTTGATGAAATGTTCGGTGCATTTGAACACCCGTCAATCGAACGTTGGTTTTTTTCCAATTTCAGTGTTTGGTGAAATGTTTGACACGTTTGACTGAGGCTTAACTTAGCTAAATTGCCTAGAAATTTGTTCCTCATGCTGTCTATGAAGTACATTACAGTGGCTATGATGTCTGATTACAACTAATGCAGCAGATTATAACTACTCAATTTCTAAAGTGCCAAATCACCATCGAGACGTTTTTCTTTTGGCTATTCATGTCCAGTCTTTGGAAAATGTGTTTCATATTTTTTCATCATTTTCAGTGTTTTCGGGACTAAGAATTTTAAGAAACCCGATTAGGGTAGGGTGGGGTAAAGTGGGTCTACTATGCTTTTCACTAAAACTACAGCATCCTTCCTCATCAAATTGATGAAAGGTTGGCTATTTTTCTTGTAACATCGACATAGTAAGCTGCCTTTAAATACTTAGATAACATTCATATGAAGTGTGACCTGAAATACAATTTTCTTCAGGATTAACACTCCAAGAAAGCAAGGAGGTCTTGGCAAGATGCGTATTCCCATTCTTGCAGATTTGACAAAACAAATTTCAAAAGATTATGGAGTTCTACTTGAGAATGAGGGACATACACTGAGGTAGGGAAAATATCGTCTGGTTGCATCAAAGTCACTTGAAGCAGAAATGGGAGACTTTGATGACAAGCAGTTTTATCCAGAATTATAGAGGTGTAAGGTTGATTTTCATAGAAATAAATAACAATGTTTGTTTTGCGTGTAGTGCGTCGTGGGCATCTGTAATCAAGTAATACTTTAAAAAACGACATTGTACTGAGAAAGTTACAAAGTTAGTGTTGAATTTCATAAACCAGGGTCATCTTATCTGATAAAGGAAAGAGTCTCTTCAAGCCCGAGGGTACCAACTTTTAAGGCAGTCCTCAAATTAACTTTGTAAGTGGTTTTTTGGATAGCTAAGATCTTAACTTAGATAGATAGGCTCCAGAGATGTAGGAACCGGGGGGGGGGCACTGGGGGCACGCGCCCCCAATATTTTGCAATAAACAAAAGAAGTGCCCTTTTTATTTTCAGGAAATGCCCCTTTAGCTTTATGAAAAAAGTGCCCTTGAAGTGTTGTGCCCTTCCAAGTTTGAGATGCTTCCTATGTCCCTGATAGGCTCACACTGACGTGACTAAACACTCCAGGAACGAGACAGAAAATCTCAATAAAGATTGCACAATAGACCTTAGCTATTCCGAAAAGAATCACAAGCAAATGATATTTCGCTACAGTTTGGAGAATTTTCGAATGTGCACAATAGTGATAGAAGCTCTGACGCCACTCGATCGAAGCTCATACATAAAAATTTATGAAAATAATGTTCGATCCAGGCTCTTTTGTAGAATTGCTAAAAGGTCTATTACAAGCGTTCTTATTGTCTCGAGATGCTGAAATGCTGTGTTTAAAAATTGACTGAAAAATTGATTTTCTGCAGAGAATTGTTTTCAGATGATATTCATTCAAAAGAATTTTTTTTGCAGAGGTCTGTTCATAATTGATGACAAAGGCATACTCAGACAAATCACAATGAACGATTTACCAGTAAGTTCTATTTTATATATATACAGTAAATCTCTATCGTTCACTTTACAGTAAATCTCCGCATATAAGACCTCACAAAATACGAACCTAGAGGCTGTTTTTCCTAAATTATGCACCTTGTAATTACGAACCTGTTTCAGTTTGATGACAAAATATGTTCTTTTTGCAGGGGTAGCAAAATTGATTTTGGATAGTCGTTATTAAGTTCATTTTTGTCCCAGTTGGCTGTTAAAGTTTGAATCTCCTCCCCTGCTGTTTGTAACCTCAAAATTGGTTATCAGGCACATAGTAACTTTGTCAAAGCAAATAACAAGGCTGAACATCTCTAGTGAACATCTAAAACGGTCTACACAAGGCAGTCATCAAATAAGAACCTTTATACCTTATACCTTGAAATTAGTCTTATTACCTTTAAAATGAGAACCTATTTCAGCCTGGCTCTCAAAAAGTAGGTTCTTATATGCGGGGATTTACTGTTCTTTAAGATTTACCAGACTTTCCTATGCATTCAAACGAGCTTTTAGTTGAAAGGCTTGGCTATCATTTTAGATCCTGTATGTTCACTTTTAGCTATTCAAACACAATTTCAAAGCATGGACTTCTCATTTAGAGTAAAATAAAGGCCATCTTTTTCCAGTCAACATGTGAAAACTTAACGTAGAGATGGATCTGAAGTCGTCTGTGAAAGTCTGTTGTTTGTAAAATGATTGACCTCTGCTCTGTTCCTTATTCAAATGTTGTTCTCCCATAGAAGGTAGCCATAACTTAGACCAAGCAACATCTCAAAACATAGCTAAGCCTTTTAGCTACACGCTGGTACCTCGTTTAGTGTTCATAACATTTGTTTTCAGCTACGTGCGATCTAGCTCGTGAAGTTTGTTTGGGGCACCCAGTATGATGGAATCAACAGTGATTGGAATCAATCAATCATATCTATCAATCAATCAATCAATCAATCAATCAATCAATCAATCAATCAATCATATCAATCAAATGGAATCAACAGTGGCATCAACAGTGATTCTATAGAAATTCGATCATCGAACGGACTGCATCTTGGTCAGCCCTTTTCTTCTTGGAATTTAGCTTCTTATTCGTCCTGTCACATTTCACTTCCAACATATTATTACACTTGTTCATTTCAGGTTGGAAGGTCAGTTGATGAAACATTGCGACTAGTACAAGCATTCCAGTATACAGACAAACATGGTGAAGGTAAGCTTCTTAGTTGCATTCAGTATACACTTTTTTGGTAAGAATCTGCTTGTCAGAAATTTAACTCTCAGTGGTTTGAACAACCCGACCCTGATCGATGCTTTTTCTTTGTTTCCTTTTAGTATGCCCCGCTGGATGGAAGCCTGGTGCAGATACGGTGAGCATTGTTACAGTTTTTTATTTTCTAGTCAATCATAGAAGAAATTGTTTCTTGGAATTTTGCATGGTGAGAACGGGTGAGTCAATAAAAAGGCCGGTGTTTGAAATAATGCTGCTCCCTCAATATCAAAGCAATAATATTGAAAATTGTCTTGTTTTATTCTCAATATGTCCAATTTGGTTCAGTAATTTACCCGGCTTTAATTCGCCATACCTTCCCGTCGATATTCGAGATTTTCTACAAATAGCCCCTTTCGAAAACCTGCAAAACAAAGGAAAATGGCAAACAAGATTTCCCTTTGTTTTTCTTCCAAGCAATAGTGACACTCGCATGCATTTATGCATTTTGTCCACTTGGGAGAATGGAATCCCCCGGAATAAGTTATCCATACTAGGGGGAAGACTTTTTCATTCCCACAAGCGGATAGCACGTGCTAAAGCGTTCTCAGGTCATTGCTTTAAGGTAAACAGACAAGGGAAACTTTCTCACAATTCTAGCAAGTTTTTCAAGGTTTTTCGAAGGGACATTTTTCAGAAAATCCCTTGTAAAATCTTAACGGAGCGACAGATTTCAGCCAGGAAAAATTATAAAAGTTATTGAACATGTTAGCCATTCAACTAGATATTGCAAAATTTCGTTGCTTATATATTCAGGGAGCAGTATCCTTTCAAAAGCCAGGCCTTTTTTTGACTCACCCGGTGGAGAAGATAGTAGACACTACCAAGCTTTTAACGTCGTGTATCTTGAGAAACAGCCGTGAAATTAGAGCATACATGAGCTTGAGGGAACTGTATGTTCTCACTCTGTAAATGATACTCGGGCAATAAGTCTTGGATTGTGGGTCTACTCGCATAGTAAGTAAGCCGATGCTGTGTGCCGTTTTTCAAACATTTTGATAAGTAAACAGTCATCGATTTAAGACTTACCATGTCGAAACTAACATGTTCTTATCAATTTAGGTAAAAGAATTGAACCAGTTTTACTTGCACCATTGATAGTAGTGCAAATAAAACTCATGTTTCTTCTTCGTCATTTTGAATCGTTTCGTTCTCAACAACATTTCATTTCATTTCATTTTAGATTCTTTATACACAAAAACCCTTCAGCTTACGAATGCAATACTTAAATAAGAAAATAAATATCCTAATTACATTAATATAATCTACATACAGTTAAAGCGAAATTATGTACAGTAACCTATCTAATAGCAGCTCCTCTTTCAGGGCGTCATGTTTTAGTTTAGGTTGTGTTCAGCTCATATAATAACTTTTCAACTGCTTTTTGAATCTACTAAGTGTAGGGAGCTCTCTGATATTGATGGGTATATCGTTCCAGGCTTTCAGAACCGAATAGTGAAAGCCTTTCTTGACATATTCAAGATTGTTTCTTGGGACTTGTAGGTCCCTGCAATTCCTTGTGCTGTCAAGATATAACATCGATATCAATCTCTATCCTTCCTAGATCGTTCNGTTCCAGGCTTTCAGAACCGAATAGTGAAAGCCTTTCTTGACATATTCAAGATTGTTTCTTGGGACTTGTAGGTCCCTGCAATTCCTTGTGCTGTCAAGATATAACATCGATATCAATCTCTATCCTTCCTAGATCGTTCCTGACCCGAAGGAGAAACTCAATTACTTTACGAAGCAGAAGGAGGAGATGTAAAGAATGGATTTCATGTTGGGAATAGACTTTTTTAGTTGAACATTGTTAATTGCTTTACTTCAAATCATTTCCTTAGATATAAATGTTGAAACTATTCCATTTTTTCATCAAGGAAAACTAACACACAAACGCTTATATTCGTAGTATTCTTTGCTGTTGATTCTGCACGTTCTTGGGGCAAAATGCTCCAAATGATTCACTTCTTTGCCACTATTGATGTTAGGAGCGATTTGCAAAGATGCAAAATTTTTCAAATCACTTCGATGATTTGAAGAAAATTTTCATTTTAGGGGAGATTTTTGTGTGGCATGTGAGACTCACTTCAGAAAATGTATACATACAGACGGCATGACGTCACAACAGCGATGAATACATGAAGAAAATTCCTATTGGACTTTTGTAGGAAATTTGAAGAAAAGTTGTATAAGATAACTTGTCTTCTCCTTCACGACAGTGAGTGGGGCAGTGAGAGGTAGCACTTGTCAGTCAAACCTAAATCTAAAGTTCAGTGCAAGAAAGCTGCTTGTTGCGTTTATAATTTCGTACACACCACAGCCGACAGCGCCACATATTCCAACATTCCAACAATTATAAATTACTACAGCTAAAGTCTATGATTTATGAGGCAGCTTGGTTGGCCTTAATTAGCTTCAAGTAGTTAACTTAGAGCTAACTGTAGCCTGCGTGCAGACTTTTGGACAGGGCAGGAACAAGGCAGAAAAGTTTCTCTTTTAATAAACTTTTGCTCAGGGTCTGCACGTAGCAGGCTAGCCAACCATAGATAAATGAATTAATCATTATTATAGCTTGGTTTGTGTCGTTGAAAAAATTTGGGAGCTTCCGATCTTTTCTCCTCCTGACGATGGGTTTCTTTTCAGATAGAAATAAAAAGCCTTGGATTTTAGAGCGATTTTTATGTAACCTGCCAGTAACCTGCTCATGCAGAACTCTTGAATTGCTTTATTCGCAGGCATTCTGCAAGAGCTCAATTAAGCCCCCTCTCTATTGAGGCCCCCTCTCTAATAAGCCCCTCCCCTCTTAGCCAAAATTTTGAATATTAGCCCCCCTCTCTACCCCCACTTATATCAATTTGCAGAGGTTATCAAAGATCTTCCATTTATTGAGTGAGCTAAATAAGTTTGCGTGTTAATTCTGACATGGTTTGATATCAGCTGTCGAATCTATGTATTTGACTCTTAAAATTGAATGTTGAATCGGCAAACTATGGTATAAAAGAACTAAACAGCTCATTTGATTTTGTGAATAAGCCCCTCTCTCTAATAAGCCCCTCTATTTTAAACCCCCTCTGGAGTGGTCCGAAGCTAAATAAGCCCCCTTGGTGCTTAGTAGAGCATTTACACGGATTCACATGACATCAAATTGAGATAAAAAACTTGATATCAAGTTGGTTCCTAAAAATTATTTGAGACAAATGTCCTTGCACCCATGGGTATAATCAGCCTCGTTCTACTTTATTTCCCAGCATGCATTACTTTCTTCGTCCCATGAAAGTTGATGAAAATGGCTGCCCCAAGAAGCTGTCTCCATCTGGCCAAGCAAATTGGCGTAAGTAAAGCGTTCAAAGCTTAAAATATATCATATTTGAATGAAAAAGGTTTTGATTATTCATCACGAAACACAAGCCATGCTCGTCAAGCGCGGTGGGTCCTAAACATCAGCTTGAAAAGGCATGCATGCAACTTCTCCAATCTCCACTATTAAATATAATATGATAATCTGATAAGTTCCACTATCTACACAACTCTTCCTCCATGCATGTCATGTCCTCCATGATTTTTTTAATTGAATGATGAACAAAAATTTTATCGCTAAATTCAAT